>CAJVPT010003499.1:0-15155 GCA_910592055.1 Acaulospora colombiana
CCCTTGTAAAGTAAAGCTAGTATGATGCTGTGTTGCCTATACTTCTCTTGATCGATAAGGGGAGCTTTGGGAAGATGGTTGACTGTTATAGTTTGTTGTTAAGTCCTAAATCTTTAAAGGATAAAGTGCTTTTGAGGCTGGCTTCTCTTTTTCAAAAAAATTAATGAATAAGGAAATTATTAGGAAAAAGGGAATCAGTGGAAAGAGTTTTTTTTTTTTATTTGCAAGAAGTTTTTATACTTTCTTGCTAATAAAGTTTTAATATTATTTTTAAAATAACTTGAAGTATTATTTCAAAAGTCACTACTATCCTTTTCTTATTGTCTATAAATCTCTTTATTCAAAAACTTGACTTCTAATAATCAAAAAAAGTCAAGTAACACCTTTGATACCAATAGCAAGAAAGTTTTTAAAAGAAGATGAACTGGTTATAAAGTACCTGAAGGCCTTTCTAATCTTTAAAACAAGGTTTATAAAGGTTTGTTACAGTTAAAATACTTATTTTCTCTCTTTTGAACTATTTTGATTCTCTTAAAACTCCTACTTTCACAGTTTTCTAAGGAACTTTGCCTATCTCAGTTTGATCCTAAATTTTGGGTAATACAAATTTTTATCAAAGATGATTGGTTGATATAAAATATATTAGTTTTTGAAATATAAACAAGCTTCTATTGGTCACACTTATGTGTCTCATTACATTATTTATAATATAGAAAAGAAAGTTCTAGAAAAAGTGTTCCCTTCATCTATATATATTTAATCTTCAGAAAACAATTATAATATTAAAAGTAAGTGACAGGTAAGCAAATAGATTTGACTTCTATCTCTTATTAAGTTCCTTAAGTAGTAAAAAAACTTTCTTGAACAAAAGCTGAGGTTTCCAAACTTCTATTTTAATCAAGCAAAGTTTTTGAAAAGATTTCTTTATTTTAGTTAAACAAACTCTTCTATAATATAGTACTAGCTCCAATAGTGTTAAGCAAACTCATACATTAACAAAAGGATAAGTTTTTCAAATATTTTTCTTGAAGTTACTTTCAGGAATAATTAAGTTTCTCAAATATCATAAAGCTTCAAGAATATCCCAATCAAACAAATCCCCTTTAAAAGAAAACCATAAAATGAAACAAGAACCTTTTAAAGAGCTTTGAATTATATATTTTTTTTTCTTTTTCCAGTACTATACTTTAGCAATTTATTGTTTTTTAGAATAATCAATAGTAACAAACTGTTGTCAATAATCCTGGTTAACTTGAAGATACTATACCAAGCTAGTAGGAGAATATAATATTATCATCTAAATTTGATTTAAAGTATTTAGTTTAAACTTAGTTTTATTTAGTTTGAATTAGTTTAATAAACTTTTTATATTTTTTAAGTAGTATAGTCCTTCAACTAATAATAATTGTGGATTAAATAAAAAAAAAACTATATTTAAAAGTTAAATTTATATATATAGTTTGTAAAATTTGTATATAATATAAAATTTTTTAATTAAAATAAAAATATAAAATAATAATAATAATAAAAGTTATAAAATAGTTTTAAATAAAATTAAATTTTAGATATTTAAATATTTATATTTTAAGCTTAATTTAATTTAAATAATTTTTTATTAAGTTAAATATAATTAAAAAAAATTAAAAAAAAATTTTTTAAACACTAGCTTATTTCTATGCCAGTTTAGAAACTTTATTATAATCAAGATATGTTTTAGAGACAATCAGAATATATAATTATCTGTACTGTCTAAGAATTTATAGATCAATAAATAGTACAATAGATTTTTATTTACATCTCACTTAACTAGATAAGATAACTATATAATCATTTAATGTAAAACTGTTTTTTAATTTTAATTAAACTAAAGAATTTGAAAAGTTTATACATTCAATTTGATAAAATGATCCCACTATTTTAAATTTATATATTACTAAAATAATATTTCCTAGGACCTTGATTCACTGAATAACTTGTTATTATTTCTATTAAGGAAACTAATATATTAAGAACTTATTTAAGATATTTAATACCACTAATATTGAGTGTCTTTTATACAAAAATTTTTTTCCTTGACTTCATTAATATTTAAAGTTTTTCTGAAAACTTATCTTATATCTCGATCTATCTTGTTACTTAATTAAAGCTTAGTCTTATATCAAGGATATTATATCACTCAGTTTTTTGTTTCTATTTGAAACCTATTTTATATCTTTCATTTTATATTAAACAAAATTACATCATATTATGAGCATGTTTAATTATTTCTATAAGTTATTGGATCCTTCTTCTTATATTTTTACTGGATAATCAATTTCATATAAAGACTTCTTATCACTTATGTTAGTCTTGTTTGAAATTTGTATTTGTATCTTGTCTTGTTATGGTATAATAAATGAATATGTTTTTCTTTTTATTTCTTATTGGAATATTTAGAAACTAGTTTTATGTTAAGAACTTGTATCACTTATTCTAGTCTCATATAGAACCTTATATTGTAATTTTGCTTATTCTACTATAGACATGATAAATTGATAGGTTCATATTATTGCTTTATTGTAATACTAATTATCATTATAAAAAAAATAAGATCTTTTTATTATTCGTGACTTAATTTTCACTTGGTTCTCATATGTTATTGAACTTTGGATCTTGTGATTATAACTTATGTGCATTACCACTATGCTATAGATCCATAAATATAAAAAAAGACAAATTTTTTTGTTACCTACTATATATATTTTTATTAATATATTTTTTATAAATCAATTTTTATTTAAAAATTTTTATTATTCAAAATTTAAGATCAAATTAAAACAAAGAAAATTTTTTAAAAAAATTTAAAAATAATAAGATCTCCTATATGGTAATATTTTTTTATTAAATAAAAAATAATAATATATTAGGACAAATTTTTTAAAAACTTTTTGATTACTGATAAGAAAATTGATACTTATTTTATTTAAGATATAAAAAGTAAGTTTTTATTAAAAAGCATTATAAATAAAAAGAATGGAATCAAAAATAATTTTTGAGAATATTTTTTCAAATTGATTTAAAAAAAGTAAAAGATTTTATTGATTAAAAGATATTAAAATTTCTTATAAAAAATATTTTTATATGAAATCAAAAAATCAATAAAAATTTTTATTGTTTTATTATTACAATTTTTATGAAAATAGTTATATTTTGCTTATTTAAATAACAAGTCTTTATTTAAGTCTCATTTTAAATTATTATTTAATTTTTTATCATTTATTAATATTATTATTAAAAAAGTTTATAATTAGGTTATATATAAAGAATTTTGTTATTGTTAAGTTTAAAAATAAAAATTCATATACTAGTTTACTTTTATCTTATGTTTATGTTTAATGTAATTGAAATATAATTATTGTTTAATATTGATAAATAAAATTATTTTGAACTAAATATTATGATATTGATATTATTAAAAAAAAATTTTTTTTTAATATATTTATGGTTTTTATTACAATATATATTGTAATGTTGATAGTTGGAAGGGGTTTTTACCTAAATTATTAATGAAGTAATAAACTACTTTCAAAGTTGTACTTAAAATTTGTTTAAACTAAGATGAGAGAGTGAACTAGAGTATTAACTTTATTGATATGTAAAATTATGTATAATTAATTTACAAATGTTTAATAAAGCACATGTACGGCAACCAACCTGACATATAGGATTTTAAAAACAATACACATGCAGTATCTATTGCTTTGGGAGATTTCATCCGATTGATCATATATAAACATCATTGTCGCGTCAAATTAACTTACAGTTTTTTCAAATGAGCTTATTTTCCTTACGATTACACACACAGAAAACTTGTTCAAGTTGTTTATGTAAACATGACACCAAACTTCAACCCAAATAGAAAAACCAGTGTCGACGTGCAGTTTATACAATGTGTGTTTATTTGATTGTCTTAAGAATTCTCAAAGTAATGTATTATATTAAAAAAAAAAAATAATAATAATAACCAACAAAATCTTGAGATCCGACACAAACCATGATATGTGTATATACAGTATATGGTTGTTTGGTCGGTTGGTTTGTTCCTTAAAATAGTTATCTTAGAGTGGGGTTGCTTGCATGTTTGCTTAATCAAGTAATAATAACAATAAAACATGGGGTTTTTTAAAACACGCGAAATTCGAATTTCGCACGTGATTTTTGAATTACGAACGACGCGTCGGGTGATTGGAAATTAAACGAAATCCATGGGAGGGAGAAAAACCGACTATATACGAGAGCTTATGATAATTTCTGATTATACATAAAAATGAAATAAAAATGCATCTTAAACGAAAAAAAAAAAAAATTCAAAAGAGTGTTGAGTTTTGGAAGGATTTTTCTCGAACTTTCATATTCAATCTTGATCATCGTCCTGTTGCTTGTCCGGCCGTGCAATTTCTAAAAGCCGAGGATCTTTTTCAGTTAACAAACTTCTCAACCATTGGATCTCCTTTTCAAGTTCCCGAACTTTATTTTCAAGTAACTCGGCTTTTGTCGTCATGTCTCGAGAGGCTCTCTCGAGGGCTTGCTCCCGCAACTTCTTCTTCACTCGAAACCTTGCCGAGGCAGCAGTGTTGCGACGCCTTTTATCCTCTTCCGCTAGAAGTTGACAAACATAGTTCGGATCCATCATGTGTGAATAGTCATAATAGTTATGTCCTATCATTGTCATTGGCGGTGTCAACAAGCCACTTTGTAGAGGTGTAATGTCCAAAGTTGAGGGATTTTGAAGTATTGGGGAAGTTTGTTGGGTTGTAGAATTGATAATTATGGGTTGTGGATTTGAAAGTTGTCCTTGCAATAATTCTTCACTCATCCTATTTGAGTGCAATGTCCTTTGCGACGAAGCGGGAGATGGGTAGATTGCGGGAAAATTGTTGACATCTGATGCCTGAAGGGGATTCGAGGGTGATGGAGACATGGTGACTCCGGGATTTGGCATGGTGGCTTGAGGTAAAAACGGCGTGAGACCACTAGCCGCCGACATTTGGTTGACGTTTAGTGGTTTGGCGAGAGGTTGTTGGAAAACTTTTCGTCCGGAAGCTGGATCGCAATCTTCTGAAGGCAAGGGGGGAACCAAAGAATCGTCTTCCAATAACCGCAGACCAGGAGAAGAGTCGAGAGTGAATTGTGCGTTTGACCAAAGTGCCATATCATTGTCGGCCATGTCCGCTGGAGCCATTTCACGTGATACGACGTTGTTGTGATTTGAGAAGTATGGGTTGAACGAGGAGGGACGATGGTTGTAGCTTGAAGACATTGTTTCCTCTAACGAATTTCGAGTGGTTCACCGTTTTCTAGAGAAAAGAACCTTCGAACAATGAGATTCTTGTGTGAGACCTCATAATATATACAGAATATTATTTGACTTTCCCAATCTCGTATGAATTCTGTAGTTAGATGTAATGCTATTTATTTCCTGAATATCATAAAGCAAACCCAATTCTTTTAATTTGTCCGAAGGTACGACATGTGCGATTTGTCATACTCGAAGTTTTTTGTTTATATTAATATAGTTAAGAAAATGCTCCCGACGCATAATAAAAAATGATGGTTGATAAGTAAATAGAAGATAAGCATCGTAGTATTAGAGATTGACCTGCGGTTAGCTTAAAATGACCCTAATGTCAAATTACTTACGTACGCGTTTGGATTACAATTTATCTGCTTTGAGCATGAAACCTGAGAAGTCGCACGACTTTCGTCCAATCCGCTTCTGTTGAAATTTCACCACTATGGTGGCAAATTGGGCTCTAAAATCACACCATAAAATGACTTTTCGAATTCGACATGGTAAATTCTTTGCACACAATTAGTGTAACACGGTTAACTGTGTCACAGGAGGCGACGATCGTACCATTTTTAAAAGATCGATCTTGTACGCCAACGATAAAATATGCATTCCGGAAACAAGTGAACAGACTGGCACCATCCAATGCGGTTTCAAATATCGACATATTTAATTTATTCGAACTGAAGACCAGAATGTTGTCGCGCGGAAGTCCCGTTGTCAAGACTTTGAAATTTTTTTTAATGTCACGGTCACCCAAATAAATTATGTGCACATTCGCAAACATAATTGGAAATTGAGCACGTTTTGAGTCGACACAATATAGGCGGAAGATGACGTCGAAATATTTACAGATTTCGCCATTAAAAGAATTAATATTTATGTCCATTTTTGGAAGTCAAAGTATTGTGGAAAATGCGGTGAAACTTACTGTAAATAATAGGCAACATAAAATAATATTGTAGATGTGTAGCCAACCCTACCGTTTGGGAAGGCACTTGAAATAAGAAGCATGTCGTCATTTACCTGGAATTCTCGCGTCATTAAACTTTGGACGCATAAATTTACGTGACGGAGTAGTCTAAACCGCTTTGTGTTTCCAAAGAAATATGCATCTATAAATTAGATTCTGTAAATCACACCCAACCTCGTGCTTTTCCGCAAATACATGTATGTCGCGATGCTCGACCAATCACCGAGCAACACCGCATCGTCAACTTCTACGCAACGGATTCCCCAACTTCACACCAGCTAGCTTTGACCTCTCGTTCGTTTAGAGTCATGCCTCCTCATTAGTACACCAGACCTCCGTCGTGGTTTTCTCGGCGAAACACCGATGGAATTCGTCTTCACCGGAAATCGTGATAAAATTTCCGAGATCATCTTTATATTCGAAGATGGGCGTCAGGGGCAGCTGGCAAGCTTCTTGGATCGTCTCCTTGACCGTTCGGAAGTTTGTTGAAGACTCAAAGCGAAAGATTCGTATATTCCCATCCACATGACACTTGATGATCCATTCCTTCTGCACAATAAAATAGAAATGAATGGATGATAGGAACGTTTCTTTTCTTTTCTTTTTTTTTTTTTGAATGTCAAATCAACGAAAGAAAATCTGGTTAATAAAGATTATCTATCATCCTATGCTACCTTTTGAAATTTGAATTCTTCTTTGTGCTTTTCGGCTGATGAATGTGAACGCCAGTTCTGCTGTGCCCGAGAACCCCAATCGACGGCCCTCCATCTCAAAAAGATTGGATCATGGTGATTATCCGCGTTCAACATTTTGACGAGATAATCGATATGCAATCCGATGATATCAAGCTCCTTTTCGACAACCCCCCTGTGAGTTATCATCGTGATATATTTCGCATTCTCTAACGTCAGTAGAAGGATATTACGCGGATATCAACCACAGTTCTTCCTAGACTATTCATACAACTCAATGTGCAATATCGGAAATAAACCTAACTCACTTTTGCTTTCATCGATTAATGTTTGCTTACGAGTTGGGTAATGATAATCAAAGTGACAAGTAATCTATTAAAATTTCATTTCAAAAAAAGAAAGAAAGAAATTGGAGAGTAAAAAAAAAAAGGGATTCATTTGCAAGTTCATCCAGATCAACCGAGATTCTTTCGCGAGCACGACCCATTACATTAGCTGAGAAACAAAAATCCTTTTTTTTTTTTTTTTTCCTTCTTTCTTCTCCTTCTCCTTCCCTTTTTTACCTTATCCCTTGCGACCGAGTCATTCTTCAATTCCAACCTGAAGACTCTCTCATCACTTTTCTCTATCGACCTCAAAGACCTTAGAGGGACCTTGATTTGAGCATTCTGCAAAAGACATAATTGAATTGATTCCTCCATGTATCTATATCTAAATTTTGGTGGTCCATATCTACGATCGCTGATCTCTATTTGATCACCGCCTTCATCTCGGTCCTTCTGAATCCTCGTAACCTGAGTTAAGTAATCTTCGTTGTAGGGGTCACCGATGTTACACGAGGAATAATTAACATCGGGATTATTACCATTTTCATCATTATTTGTGGTGTCGATGTTGCCGATTTTTTTATCGATATTATATTCACAATAATCACCGAACTGAATCTTCACGAGGTGTACTTGGGCGCACGGATATTTGGTCTGCCATCCTCTGATGTAACTCGAAGGATAAGGAAGACAATCCAATTCATTCTTACTTTGCATTCGAGTTCCGTCTTCGGTAAGTTGTTTATTTTCACGTGCATGTGGTTTAGGGGATTGCTTGGAATGTGAGTCGTAAATAATTTGAAGTTTCGACTGACATGTAACATGCTGAAGGCTATTGTGACTTCTTTGTTGATATGTCATACGCGGTTGATATTCATCTTGATTCCCCGAATAGGGCTGGCACTGGGGCATTGGCATTAAATACTCTGGTTTTGGAAATGTAACCTGTCGATATGGTCGTTGTTCGAGAGAATGTAAATGTGGAGGATAGAAAATTCGATAAGAATGGTGATTCTGATTTCCGAGAGAGAGGTACGGAAACGGCATTCGTCGGTTAGATTTATTGTGAAAATTGTAGGAAATAAATTTGTTTGGAGGTTGACATTTAATATCGGAGGCCGAAATTGATTCTTGAGGTGACGAATTTTGTGAGGCGGACTTATTTCGGTACTTTAGATAATCCTGTTGAAAATGATATTTCCTTTTGTCCGCATCAATGTAGGATGTCTGATGCCAAGATGGTGATTGTTGGGGACACTGACTTCCGCGATACATCGAACTGTTGTTGAATTCGACCTCCCGGAGCCTATTCATGTGGTCATCCTGGACCATTGGTTGATATAGGGCAAAGTCATCACCACTTTGACCTCCACTCTCAAACATCGGTGTTTGAGGTGGGGTGGGAAGAAAATAATAAGCAGCGTTTCTTGGATCGTTGTCTGCAAGTCCAATTAAACCCGAATCCTGATTTATGATAATAGCATATGAAGATAAGCTAATGGCATAAACCGTTCTCAGAGTGTAACAACTAATTAGAAGACAAACGAACCTCCATTTTTTTTCTTGCGACACTTTTACGAAAAAGAAATTATGTAGAATCGATCAATGCGAGAACCTTGATCCATTTATATAATAAGTATGTCTAAGAAATCGGAGAATCTGAGATGTCACACTCATTGGATGCCTGCGAAGGAAAGAAAGAAAGAGAATTGCAATGCTGATTACGTGAATGGAGGTAAGGATTTTGTAATTGCATTAGATCGTGAATGATGTCAATTCCCTGATTAAATGAACAATCTTTTACGTTAATATGATATTAGTATTGCATTGCTATGTTGATCTCGTTATTAATGCGAGTTTTCACCGCACGTTACAGGAACGACGTCAGGCAGTAATGAAGGACACTTTAATTTATTTTGATTTTAGTTATAGTCCCCTTACTGTAAATACATTTAAACTAAACTTATAAAACACCAATTATCGAAAATAAACATCACGCTCTACAAATTCGAAGGGAAATCTCGTTTTACTTTATCATTCACGTGACAATATTTATCATAATGAGGGTTGATGGTGAGTCCGTCGCTAACTCAGCTTCACCCGCGTAACCTGCAGAAAACAAAACACCCCTTTCAAGGAAATTTGAGGTGCAATAATATGTGATGACATGGTTTAATATTTTTTACATGATTATTTAATAGTCAAAATTAAGTCATTCGATAATAATAAATTAATTAATTTTACTGATGTGAAAATTTTTTCATTCAATTCATGTCACTCAATGTTATTACATTCACCATTAATTTGTTACTACATTAATTAATATATCATTCTTTCATTGAATTATTAACAATCAATTTGATAAGAAAAAGATTCAATCGAATTTTTATTTGTGAATTTCAATTAAAATCATTTTTATAATACAATTGATAATGAATCTCTAAAAATTATTTGTTTTTGATTTTTTTTTTGAGAAATAAAACTATTAATTTCTTATTTTAATGGGAAGATTATCATAATAATTTTTTTATGATTACCAATTTAAAAATTCATACTTTATAATAAGGAATATTTAATATCTGTTTTTATTTATTTTAAAAACATTTTATTCAAAATCAATGTTTTATATTTAAAAAATAAAAACATCAATTTGTTAAAAATTAAAAATATTCTATAAGTCAAAATACTTATAATCTCTTAATAATATTTTTTGATATTGATATGAAATTTTAAAATATCAAATTTAAAATTTTATCAAATAATTAAAATGATAATTTAATATATTTTTTATTATTTTTATTATTTCTTCATAAAATTTTTTGCAAGTATTTCAAGTATTTTTTTAAAATAATATTTATTAAAAAAAAAAAAAATTTTTTTTTTAATTTGCTATCAAATCAATATAATTTGTTTTTTATTATGTATGAAAAATATTTATAATTTATTTGTTATTAAAGTTTAAAATTTTTTTAAATACAATTTGAAAAATAATATTATATATTCTTTATAATTTGAATTATTCTTTAATTATAAAATTTATTATTATTATAAATCTTTAAAAATTTTATTTAATATTAAAATTTAATTAAAAAAAAAAAAAACTCTTTATACTAATTCTCTAACCATACAAAAAAAAAATATTCACAAGAAGTTTTTATACTTTCTTGCTAATAAAGCCTTAATACTTTCCTTAAAACAACTTGAAGTATTACTTCAAGAGTCACTACTACTCTTTTTGTATTGTTTACAAATCTTTTCGCTTAAAAACTTGACTTCTAGTGATCAAGAAAAGTCAAATAATACCTTTGATATCAATAGCAAGAAAGTTTTTAAAGGAAGAAGAACTGACTATAAAGTATTTGAAAACCTATCTAACTTTTGAAGTGAGAAGTTTATAGAGGTTTTCTGCAGTAAAAAAACTTATTTTCTCACTTTTTAACTATTTTAACCCTTTTAAAGTTTTCACTTTCATAATTTTCTAAGAAATTTTGCCTACTTCAGTTTAATTCTAAATTTTGAATAACACAAATCCTTATCAAAGATGATTGATTAACAATTGGTAACACTTATATGTCTTACTATATCATTGGTAATATAGGAAAGAAAGTTCTAAAAAAAGTGACCCCTTCAACTATATATGTTCGATTTCCAGAAAACAATTATAATACCAAAAGGCAAGTAATAAATAGGCCAATAGATTTAACTCTCATCTCTCATTAAGTTCCTTAAGTGATGAAAAGACTTTCTTGAATAAAAGCTAAGGTCTTCAAGCTTTTATCCTGGTTAGGTAAAGTTCATAAAAAGATTTTTTTATTCTAGTCAAGCAAACTCTTTCATAATATAATACTGACTTTAGTAGCAATAAGCAAATCTATATATCGATAAAATGATAAGTTTCTTAAATATTCTTCTTGAAGTCATTTTCAGGAATGGTTAAGTTTCTCAAATGTCATAAAGCTTAGAGGATATCCCAATCAAACAACCCCTTTTCAAAAGGAAACTATAAATAGAACAAAAACCTTTTGAAGAGCTTTGAATTGTTTTTTCTTTTTTTTCTTTTTTTCAATACTATACTTTAGCAATTCATTATTTTTCAGAATAATCGACAATGACAAACTATTGGTAATGACTCTGGTTAACTTAGAGGTATTATGTCAAGCTATTAAAAGAGTGTAATATTGTTTCCTAAAATTTGATTTAAAGTACCTAGTTTAGACATAGTTTTGTTTAGTTCAAACTAACCTAGTGACTTCTCATATTTTTAAGTAATATATTCTTTTAACTAATAATGTCAATAATGAGTTGATCACTTTGTGAAAAAGTCTGTAAAATATTTTGGTATTTTTCAATATCTCAATAAAAATACATCAAAGTGATATAATTGCAGATTAAAAAAAAAAAATTAATATTAATATTTAATTATTTTTTATTCTTAATTATTCATTATTAATAACTTTTTTTATAAAAAAATTATTAATAAATTATATTTTCTAAAAAAAAAATAAAATAATAATAAATAATAAATAATAATAATAAAATAATAAAAATAATAAAAAAATAATAATAATAAAATAATAATAATAATAATAATAATAATAATAATAATAATAATAATAATAATAATAAATAATAATAATAATAAAATAAAATAAAATAAAAATAAAAATAAAATAAAAAAAATAAAAAAAAAATAAATTATATTTTCTTCAATATCTTTTTTTAGATTTATTTTATTGCTAATAATCTTATTTCTTGAAATTTTATATTTTTTAACTTTTTATATTATTATTTTTTTTTCTCTATTAGACTAAATATATAGTATATACTTTAATAAGTATATGTATATTTTAATTAGAAAATATGTTGTTAAAGTTAAGTTTCTATCTAACTCATTTATTTTTATTTTAAAATCTTATTAAAACTCTAAGTATAATTTTGAAAGGGATTTATACTCTATTAGTAATTCAAGTAAAGATTCTTTTAACTACTAACTTCATTATCTATAAGTCATCATTGTAGATTACTCTGCAATGTTCTAATAGAGCTTAAAACTCAATTATTTCATTATATATTTCACTCTTTTTGTTAGAATTTCTTGAAAACTTTCATCTTCTAGGTTTTTCTCTTCTAATATTGATTATTTTTTCTTCAAAAGTATAGTTTTCTGATCTAAAGAATATAGTGATCTTTTTGTCTTGTTCTTTCTATTAATTCCTTATGTTTATTTCTATTTAATTACTTTCTTATATCTTTTGTTTTAAACTTTTTTCTGAACTTGATTGCTGACTCTTTTTTAATATTTTTATTATTTACTTTTTTACTATTTTTCCTATATATTTACCTTAATATTTTAGATTAATCATTTCTAGAATAAGATTATTTTTATAAGGCCAGTATAAAAACTTAAAATATTTTGATTAGTTTTAAAAGTCTGTTTTATTACTCTAGAGATCTACTTATTAAACTCCTCTATTTATTTTTGGTTATTAATAATCAGTCTAGTACTTTTTCTTTCAGTCTTTCTTTTTCTTTTTTATAAAAGCTCTTTGAAGTTTCTAGTAATTTCATTTACTTTTTTATTTTATATCTTTTGTAGTTGATCCTTATAGATTAAATATTTTAACAAATGTTTTATAGTTTTTTCTTATTGATAATATATGATATATTTTATTTATTTATTTAGATCTAATTTTCTTATAGTCAATTTATTTAAGATAGGTAACTTATTATTACTTAATTTGATAAGAAAAATTTTTTGTTGTGATTGTTTAAAGAATATATTCCATATATATTCATATTTAATTTTTTTTCATACTAGGTCTCATATATAAGCCCGATATTCTAAAATTTGATAACTTTATTTTTCTTTGTTTTATTTTTTCATATCTACTGATAGACTGTTGTTTTATTATTAATAATATTAATAAACTACCTAATTAAATCATCTAGGATTTTCTCTTATCATTTGATTTCAGTAATAATTTTGTGTAAAGTAAGATTTTTTTATTTAATTAATGGAAGTTTTTTAGGACTTCCTTTACTAAGACATCTGTTTCTTTATTATAGAAATTATTTAAATATGCTTTAACTTTTGTGAACTTTAAATCTATATTTTTTTTTTTTAGTTTTACCATATGTATCTAGAGAAATCAATTTTGTTCTTTAAGCTATCTCTTAGATTTGTACTCTTCTTTTTAATTTTTTAGTAAACTGTCATAGTTAACTTTTCTTTTTTTAAAGGTTTTACAGTAATAATGTTTTATTTTCTTCTCGATTTTATCATTTTGTATTGTGATATATTCATTATTATCTTATTTAATCTTAACTCTATCTAATATTATTTTATTTATAGTTTAGTTAATTAAGAAACTAACTATCTATCTCTAATTGTTTCTCAAATTATTGTATCTCTGTTTCAAAACAGTTTTGATAAAATCTCTTATTTTTTTGACTTTCAATTTTTAATATATAAATTTAGGTTTTCTATAATGTCTTGAATATCTTTTTTTTAAAATTTCTATAATATATTAAAAATACTATATTGAATGCAATAGTTCTTGATCTAATAATTTAAATTATAAATACTATTGTATTTTTTATAGCTAAGATAAGAGCCTATAGCTTATCAATTTTTTTGATGTCTTTACTTTATTGTAAAGTTCTTTAAGTTGTGAAGCTTTTCTATAACTAATAAATTCAAAACTACATTTCTAATACTTTTCTTCTGACTAGATTATTTCTTTGTTGCTAGTTTATTAAAAACTGCTTTATATAATAGTTTTTTAAAGTTTTCTACAACTTATTTGTCTAATTTTTTCTTTCATTTGATTAAATTTCTCTTAAAACAATAGATCTAATAATATTTTAAATTTATAATCTAAACTTTTACAAAAAACATACTATTGTACTAGAGATGTTCCTTTTATATCAATTTTTCTTTATATATTTACAATGAGTTTTGTGATTTTATTTCTTTTAAAAAATGCTTTGTTATATACTATTATTAGAAATATAGTGTAATTACTTTCTATAATGTCTTTCATATCTTGATAATTAAATTAAAGTAATAAATAACTTATTAAACTATATAAAATCCAGATATAATATATTTTATTACTATATATTAGATTCTATCGATTCTATCATGTTAAAGTTTTTTTTTACTTTTTTATATAACTTAAACATCTATAAAGTTCTATTAATCAAGAAAGTTAAATAGTGGAATTTTAGGATACTATATTAATCTGAAGCTCATTTTTGAGAATGATTTTCTATTCTTCAATAGATTGTAGATCACATTAAAATTTTTTATCACTATTATATTATAGTTTTGTCCATGTTTTATTTTAATAAGACTGATTATCTTGTTCTATTCTATTTTATATTTTAGTTTGTCTGAAGGTATATAAATCTACATAATATAGATTTTCTTTTTTTTTATGAACATATTGACAGTGATAATATATTTTTCTTTTTTTTTCAGAGAGCTAATGTGATTCCCTTGATTATAAAAGTAGGTAGAATCTGGCAAATCATCCATTGGCCTAACCGTATATAACTGATGTTTCTGAGTATAGCTGGTACAGATCAAGAGGATTGGTAGTTTTTATTGGTTCTCGCTGAAAATCAAGATCTTCGTAACACAGGATGGTCTATACAAAGATTGTGATCAAGTCACTATCCAAAATTGAGTAGGATTATTCCTGATAGGATTCCATTATCACCTGCTAATAACAAGAAGAGTAGATTTCTAAACTGGTTGCATGCCGCTGAGGAAGGACTGACTGAAGATCTTATCTGATTTCAAGACTTCAAGCATGTGTCTATGTCTTGAC
>CAJVPT010003500.1:0-15152 GCA_910592055.1 Acaulospora colombiana
TAATTTGTAAATATCTGATATATATACAATAAAGACAAGCCATGCTGACCTGACTGCGGGTTAAAAAATAAAAAAAAAAAAAAAAAAAAAAAAAAAAAAATTATTTATCAACAATCTTATAACTTCATGTGTTTATTATTAATCAAACAATAATATTAGTAACACTTCACAATATATATATGAAATAAATACTATTAATACATTATAACAAATAATAAGATTTTTTGATATTATCAAAATAATAATAAGAAATAAACAAATCTGTAATACATGTTTAAGAAAACATAACAACAATTAATGACAAAATATAGCAATATCAAATATAATCAATCTATTCTTTATATCACATAATCAATATATTTATGAGAAAATACAAACTTTTATAGATTACTAAGAAAAGAAAAACATATATTATAAAGATCTTAGTCTAATTATCAGATAAATATAATTAACAATAAAAACTATGGATAACATAAACCAAGAAGTTATCACAAACTCTATCTTAGATCCAACCTAATATTCAATTATAGATAATATTAACACTAGGATTTTGAATATTGATTATATCATCTTTGTCAAAGCTAATGTTCTTAAACAACATATCCTTTATCTATGAATCAAAAAATAAAAAAAATAAAAAGATCTTCTAGCTTTATTTTTAAAAGACAAATACTTGAACATAATAGAACAAACCAAGTAAACATATTACTCTTCACAAAATATTATATCAAGTTAGACAATATTTGAAAACAATCTTCCTATATATAGCTTGTCAAATAAGACAATAGTCATTGAAGTTTAAACAACTATAGTAATTGAAATCCTAAATATTATTGAAATTGAAATAGGAGATAAGAAGCTAAAAGATATAATTGAAATAAAAGTTATCGATGAAAAGATTAAAGGAAACAATATAACTAAGCAATATATAGTATATACAGTATATAAGATAAGAAATAAATTAAAAATTTTTAGTATTAATTCTTTTTATATTAAGATAAATAATGAATATAAAATAAATATGTTTATTTTCAAACTTCCAGGAGAAACTGAAATAGAATATATAGTATACTAGTAAAATATATTAGGCTTGTTAAAAGATTTTTAATCTTTCAAAAAAAAATTTATCAATAATAATGCATGAATAATATTCTATTGTAAAGAGAAGAAAGATATATTACAAGATTTTAAAAAAATTAATAAAAAAAGAATAAAAACTTTATTATAATATCTATAGAAATAGAGAAATGGACAAACTCTATTCAATCATCAAATAAAAAAATATTTTAGCAAATAAAAGAAAAAAAGAAAACCTCACTAGTAATTATATTAATAGATATTGACTGAAACTATTCATATTAAAAAATTAAATCTGTTTTCAATAAATATAAATATATAACAAATATTTATATTTATAATCATTTATAATTACAATAAAGAATTAAGGCACATATTACTTCTTATAAGACAAAAATACTCTTTTCACAAATTCTCTAACTACATACAAAAAAAATATTTGCAAGAAGTTTTATACTTCAAGACTAATAAAATTTTACCACTTTTTTTAAACCAACTTGAGAACAAGCTTCTTAAGAGTCATCTTATAACTTCTCTATTTCTTTTTATATCTTGCTACAAAAAACTTGTCTTCTAGTAACCAAAAAGATAACTCTATCTTTCTTACTAATAGCAAGAAAGTTTTGAAAGGAAGTAGACCAAACTTCTCTATCTTCCTTTTACCTACCATAGAAATATTACAACACCTAGTTTGTAATGAGAGACTCTTTAAAAAACAACTCCATTACTTTCTTGTCATTATGGAGGCTCTAATAGTACTCTTTTATGGTTTTATCTAAGAAATTTTGCCTTACTTCAGCTTGATCCTGAATTTTGAGTAGTACAAAGTTTTTGGTGCAGTGATTGGATAATATAAACATATCAGCGATCCAATATGCAAACAAGCTCCTATTGGTCATATCATGTATCTGAATGTATTTCTTCAGTTCCTATAAGAACCTAGGATCCACTATAAGTTGCAAGACAATTGTATAGATGGATATAAAATATAAAATCTATGATGTCATTGACTACACAGAAAGAATAAAGAAACTTGGATTAGGATTTATATGATAGTAAACAATAACTCTCCTCTATTTCTCCTTTCTTTTTTTAGTATACATAATCAGAGAAAAAATATCATAAGATGCAGAATTCTTTAGAATAGTTTTTGGTTATCTAGTATTGATCATTGAAAAGATAACCCCTGATTCATTAAGCAATTATCAGAACTCTCCAAATACTCTCTTAACAGTAATATGATATAAAAATTTTTTTGATTAGCACTAGTAAAGTTAAAGCTTTACATGAGAGATCCTCAACATCAGAGGTGATGGATATCACAAATAAATCCTTGACACATTAGCCTTTCCTTTTTATAGAATTTGAGATAGCAATAAGCCACTCGATGGGTCATTTTTTGTTATGTTTTTAAAGAGTACCAGTATGATCTTATAGATAATATAGTGAAAAATTTCTTTTACTTGATATTATTTCTAGTTTTGTTTTAGTAAGTAGTATACTTACACTAGACAGTTATGTAATTATCTTATCCCGGTTATGTAAGATATAAATAGTTTGCTCTCCATACTATTTATTTATTTGTAAATCCTTAGACAGTATAAGTAATTATTTATCCCGATTGTCTCTAGGTATCTTCTTGCTTTAATAAAACATGTTCACTCTGATGCAAGAATGAGCTAACATTAAAAAAAAAAATTACTTCTATAAGAACATATCAATTTTGAGAAATAATAGATAATTTATATCAATACAGAAACTATCGGAACTATTTTCACTTAATATAAGCCTGATAATAATGAAATTAATAGAATTATTAAACAATGCAATTTACAATTTTTGTAACTATATAAAATACACAATACTATCACTGATTTAATTATATAAACAGTCAAGTATACTAAAGTCAAATTATATTACATTTCTAGAAATTCATATATATTAAAGAGAAAAGGGAATACAATAATATAACTCTTTTCACTAATTTTCTGACTATACACAAAAAAGATATTCGCAAAAAGTTTTATACTTCCTTGCTAATAAAATCTTTATACTTTTATTAAAACAACTTGAAGCTTGTCTTCATTTATCTCTCCTATCCTCCCTTACTTGTTTATAAACTCCTTTGAATAAAAACTTAAGCCTCTAGTGGCCTGAAAAAACTCAAGTATGTATTTCTTCTATTAAAAGAAAGAAGGTTCTAGGAAATAAAATGATTAACAAGTAGAGTATCACTTATATAGCTAGAAGTGACAAGAAATAGAGGTTTTGTTAATAGAAAAAGACTTATTATTTACCTTTTTATATACTGTCTTGTATCCTCTTAAATTATATACTGTTTTTCATAGTTTTTTTGAGAGATTTTGTTGACCTTAGTTTAATCCTAAATTTCTAGTAGCACAATGTTACCTGGTATCTGATTGGTTGACATGAAACATGTTAGTAACTGAATGTAAACAAGTTTTTACTGATCACATCACATATTTCTATAACATCATTGATAATTGAAAGAGTTGATTGGTACCTCATATCCACTTCACTCCTTCAATTGAATTAACCTATAGATCAAGTTCTATAAGATCAATAAGATACAAGTAACAAGTTCTCAGGTGATGAAAAAGTTATTATTTGTTCAAGCTGAGGTCTTTCTCTTCTATCATCCTAGTTAGACAAAGTTCAAGACCAAGGTTTTCTTTTTATCCTGGTTAGGCAATAAGATCAAATAATCTCTAGTCTATATTAAGTATTAACCCTTTGATTATAGCTGAGAATATATTTTCTTGGAAATTGTTAAAGAATATTGCAATTGACAAGAATCCCCATCACTTTCAAGACCCTTCTACCATTACAAGGTAAAAAGATTATTGGAAAATTTGACATTTTGAATAATAAAAGATATATATTAGTAAAATTTTTTTAATTAACCATGACTGCTGAAAGACATTATATTGAAACAACATGTTTCAGTTCCTACTAAGTTACATAAGAACTTGTGATCTATCATAAGTTGTTTTTTTACTGCAGATAAATAAAAAATTATTGTTCAAAGAAGATTAGAATCAAGTGTATCCTGGAAGTAAAGGCTCTTACCAAGTGATAAATTTTCTCAGATAATATACAAGAAGAAAATTAAAATTAAGAATGGATAAGTTCCTTAGATGGTTAGAAAAAAAAAATATATCAATTGGATATTTCTTATTGAAAAGAGATCTTGAGAAGCAGGTTTTTGAAGGAAACTGTGAATATTTTTTTCAATTTTTACTTTTTTATTTTCATATTATCTATTTAGATATTTTTAGATATTCCCCTTTCCATTTTTTCAACCCATCCTTTTGTAGTTTCCTGTATTCCAGTTGCTTGGATCGATATATGGTAATAACAATCTGCTGACAATGATATAGTGAACTAGAAGAGTTTTTATTCAAAAATATTGCAGAGCAAAATATTGTTCATAAGATTAAACTTAGAGGCTTTTATGCTTAAGACAAGTTAGTTAGATTAGAATAATAGTTTAGCTATAGTATATATCATACTGCTTAAATGAAAATGTACTTATGTTTTTATTTGATTAATAAACTGACAATTTAACCTAGCTATAGATAATAATGAGTCCCTAAAGTATTTAGCATATAAATTTTCTCATATTACTTATGTCTCTTTTTAAGGGACAAAATCTATAGCTCTTCATTTTAATAGGAACAAAAGTCAAGAAATGCTATAAATTAATAATTTGAATAATAAAGAACAATTGTAGGTAGTTTTTTTATAATTATTAATTTAAAAATTTTAATGTTTTTTAGTAAAGGACATTTGACTTTTGTCCTTGTCTCCCACTTTAGGAACCCATCTTTAGCTATGGGTACTCAAAAAAAAAAAAAAAAAATTGAATTGGTTATTATGTGAATAGTTTATGTAATGTTGTAAATGTTTCTAATATCTCAATAAAGATATGCCATGATAGCATGATTTTGAATTAAAAAAAAAAAAAATTGAAAAAAAAAATATATGGTATATAAATACTATATTTAAATTTCTAAGTTAAAATACTAGGCAATAAAATATTAAATAATAAAATGATAAAAATTAATAAAAAACTTGATAAAAATTTTCTTTTATTTATTATCCAATTATTTTTCTTTACCATCGATCATTCTTGTTTTCAATTTTTAATCATTGACTTCAAGCCAAACAATTATAGCAATTGCATCAACAATATACTAATTACAGTATTACATATTAAGGTTTTCTATATTATTGATACGTCATTTTCAGACATTATTATAGCAAAATTATTCAATCGCGTGACTCCATGATACCAAACTAACCAATGTCCAAGTTGTATTATCGATTAACTAAACATTATATTTTGTTGAATCTTCCATTATTGTCGCCCTCATGTGCAATCCCGCATCAGATTTCTTTTCCTCTTTTTATACCTTATGATTTAATTGGTTTTGAAAACTTCTCGTCAGTGTCGGCTTGTCTATGCTTAAATGGTTATCCTCCCATGCTTCATGCTACCGAACGGATCCCAAACTTTAGCATTTGTAGGTCGCGACGCGTAACACGTGACCAAATTACGCGAGGATGCGACTTTTATAATCTGGTTATTTCTGACCGGATTTAATGATTTGGTTTTAAATTTCGGCCAAAATCCGAGCTAGCGCCCTGGGCATGACTTCACACTTGCGCGACTATAATAAAACGAACCGAACACAATCCATATACAATAAAGTATCTATTCTTTCCTGAGACTATGTTATTCCAAGTATATTTTATTCTCGGTTTAATATATGCTATATATATAGAATTAACATTTATTTATTATAATATGTACACTAATATTATTCATTCTATTCGACAAATATTTGCACAATACCGAAATGAAAGATTTAAAAATATGCATTTTGTAACGTTAAAAATAGGTTCAATTGAATAAGCGAAGATGCAAAGTATAGAGTAAATTGTAATTTTAAATCGTTCATTAAAAAAAAAAAACAAAAAAAAAAAAAAAAAACTAATAATTAGAGTGAAAATTCCAAATTCTGATCTATACATTCTAAATAATGTTCATAAATAATTTCACCATCCCACATGCAATTTATCTAACAAACCTAGACCTTGATGCCTTGTTTCTAATCCCTCCGCTCGTATTTCTAGACTTAACAGGCCTGCCATTTGTGCTGGCAGTATTACTGGAGCTGGCGTTAGTGAATGTAAGGACTGGTGAGGATGACGCGGTAGTATTCGCATTATTAGTGGAGTTATCATTTCCCAACTCATCAGCACTTGTTTTCGAAGATTTTGCTTTTGCGGTGAGCTTTTCCTCGACCATGGTTAGCAAAAGATCCGAATATTTTTCCAAAAGATTTTGCGTAGCACCCTCAGACAATTGATTAAATGATTTAGATGTCGGCGGAGGTGATGCCAACGGCGATAACAGGACTCCTTTGTGAAGGCTGGTTGACGATCCATTTCCATTAGCCGTATAACTGTGCGTAGTTATGGCCGTATTGTAGGAGTTGTTTGACTCTATTTCGCCATAATCATCGTCATTACCGACGCCGATACTCTTCTTTATATCATCCATCATGTTCACCAAACTATCAGATATCAATTTAGTCATGCTTTCATTATTTGAGGAGGCTGCCTTCTTATATGCAATAAGTGTTCTCTCCAATAACACAGTCATGGTCAACACGTCATTCATAATGGCATCTTCGTTTATTTGATCGTCAGAAGCAGAAGTGTTGATGGTACTATTCCGAGTCACGGGAGCTATTAAAAATAGTGTTTAAATTATTTAATAAATAAATCTTTGATATTCGCAGGTCTTGGAATAAAGCTAGCAACTCACCATCATCGTCGACTCCAATATCGGTTTTTTTGCCGTAATATTCTTCGGAAACCACGATACCCAGTCCGTTCCCAACTTTTTCAATGCTTTCTACATTACTTTCATCAATCGTTGCTTCGTGAACTTCGGCGGTATTCTTGGTTGGCAAGTTCGATGAAAGTGTTGTTGAAACTTCGGATGATTCTAGCAATTTGAGATCGTTTCCATTACTAGCTTCGATCTCCTGACTCACCATGACGGAATTCTTTCCTTCCAAGGCCTTCAAGGCTTTTTCCACTCCATTGTGATCGTCTTCAAATCGTAAATCCTTTTTAATAACCTCCCTCGATTCCTCTGCAAGTTTTAACAGTGAGTCGGATAAGCTATTACGACCACCAGAATCTTGGGATCTTCTTTGACTGACGGAGTAGAACTTTGTTGTCAGACTCTGTCTTTTTCTTCCACGATGCTCCATAGACACGTAATCATCATTCTCTCCGGTAACAGATCCATTTTCATCTTCTGCGCGGGTCGTCAGATACGTTTCTAACTTCTGCACACTCTCATCAGCACTTTCCGTCTCACCCTCTTCCTCATTTCCATTTTCATTCTCACCGATATTTACATCCGCTTCGACCTCTTTTTCACTTCCGGACGGTGATTTTGGACGATCCCCAGCAAACTCCATCGTTTTAATGCTTCCCACAAAACTACTCCGTCGTCGTTTTGCGGTTGGCACATTTTCACCATCTCCAAGAAATTCCTCAGATTCCTCTCCTTGTGACTCGACGAATATTGTCTCCGCATCTTCATTGGAATCTTCTTCGGGTGAATTTGCTTCCTCGTCCTCTTCCTCATCGATGTCGTCAACAACAAGATTCGGAGGACGGTCCGATGGCATCGACACTGGCGACTCACCAAGTGAAACATTATCGGGTAATGACGTGCTGTCAGGCTCCACTCCTAAAAATAACTTTGTGGAATCCTGTCGCAACTTACTTTGCGACTTTGCCCTATTTAGAGATTTCGTCCCAATTGAGGATTTCTTGTCCGCGTCTTCATGCATTAGGTTAACATTAGAATCATCTTTACCCATGTCCGTCTCTGCCAAAACCTCATTATCCTTAGCAACTTTTTCACCTTCTTTTTCCTTGAAAGCTTTTTTCGCCCAGCTAGGCAAACCGATCTTCCATGATTCTCTCTTTCCCGAGCTTGTTGTAGGTGTATTGGGCGGAGTAGCTAACGAGGATGTGTCAAGTGAAGCTCCCACCGGACTGACGGGAGGGGGTGATTTCGTCGTAGGGATTCGAGTCTGTGAGAAATCTGAAACGGATCTGCTTATCTGTAATTGGGGAGGTTTGGCTTGTGATGTCCCGTCGTTTGTAAATGAAACGGGCCTTTTCAGTGCAGGCGAAACTTTTTTTGCATTATCCTCATTCTGCGTGTCCGCCGCTGTCATTGACGAATAGGACTTTTTCGCTTTCAATCCGCCTGAACTCCGACGAACATAAAAATCTTGTTCCTGACCACTTGAATCATCACACTGTTGAAGATCAAACATAAGTGATTGAGGTCTTTGAGCAGGTAATACAGTCTTTGGATGAATAGTTGATGGAGTTGATGATTGTGGCGAAAGATAATCTTTCACCACGGGCGGTGATCCGACTTGCGCATTAAAACCACTCCTTTCCAACCATTTTTGACGCATTTTTGAAACCAATTCGTCAGACAATTTCCAAACATATATACAACCATCGGCTGATGTTGAAATCACTCGCTCACAGTCAGGAGTGAACTTCACGCCGGTGATTAGTTCCGAATGTCCCAGAACCTTCCTTAGTATCGTCCCATTAGTGAAATCAAACAGGCGAATGCTTTTGTCTGAACCAGCGGTCACAGCGCACACCCCGCCAGGATCCAAGGAAATTCTTAACAAGCTTCCTTGCTCTGCAGCATTGACTTCATCTGGCATGTCTGACTTATACGACCTCACACTTTTACCGGATTCAATCTGATAAACATTTAGGCGACGTTCGCCAGATACTGTGGACACGTATCGATTCGATATATCGATATCCATGTCAAACACAGTCGCTCTTCCCGATATATTATGATATGTCACGTAAAATGAAGAGTTGTTGGTCTGCGGATTGAAAAAGAAAAGAAATAACCAAATTAAGACATTAGGGAATCATAATCTCATCAAGATTCATAATATTTGCGCGGATTCGGCATACATTCTGTCTGCTTCTGAATATTATACTTTTGTCGGCACCACAACTGATTAACCTTCCACCATCATTGGTAAACTTGATGGCCGTTATTGAAGAGGAATGATCATCCAGAGTCTGAATCAACTGATAATTATTATTGATGTCAAAGACATGCAATATTCTGTCTCGACTTGCCGTGGCAATCAAGTAAGGTGCACCTAAAAAGTGGTTTTCCGTCAGATATTTACGTTTGACTTATTTGCGGTGAATCACGAGGAGGTTCAGCTAACCCGGAATTCGCCCATCTGTGAACTCAATGGTCAGTATCTCTGCGTCGTGCGCTTCTTGATACGTGAGCTCATCGAAGGTGTCGAGATCGTGTACCCTAAAATATAGTCGGATAGTTTACAAAACTGATTTCATGCGCATATGGCTAAGCATATAACTATATAACTATATACCTCAAATTTCCTCCTCGATCCCCAGATGCTATTAACTTTCCATCTGGACTAATTCTCAGGGTACGAATACCGGACTCCGCCTGGGCAGATTGATCGGTCGAATCTGATAGATATTTGGAATAATCCATTTTTAATCAAATTCAGACCTTTTCTCCTAAATCGCTTTCAAAAAAAAAAAAAAAAAAGAACTTACCGGGTTGATCATTTTTGGTAACCACGGCTCTCGATCTATAGGAACCGTCCGGATCAACGTAAACAATTTTGATACACTCCTTGCTATATATATTTTTCTTGATGGCGGTGGACGTTCCATTGGTGTTGCCGGCAGGAGCACCTGCGGAATTTGTGCCATCCAAATTCCAAAAGCGTATGGTATTGTCGGCCGAATAGGTGACAAAAGTATTTTCCGGGAATGTAACAGTGGTCGATTCTTCTCGGATCGGCATCATCTACAATTGTACAATTTGCAACTTCGTCTTAATGGGATTACGATTTGAAGAAATACATTTTAACGTTAACATTTCCTACCTCTACCCCCCAGATTACATCATAGTGATAAAGAAAACTTCTATATTTTCCTATCTTTTTTACATCCTTTATATCCCATATAAAAAGGCTACGATCACTATATACACAAGTGAGTTTTCCAGTTTCTGCGTCCAACTTTAAGGCCAACGTGTCGGGGTATACGTCATTGGGTCCACCAACCCCATTGTATGTTGTTCCCATTTGTATGGTCAAATCAACACCCAAGGGATGTGGCTTTGGTAATGTGCCCAAATATTTTAGTGTGACAGGCTCGAACAGTCTGACTATCCCATTAGCACATGCACAAACGATGTATTGCTCGCTCACGTCGATTGAATAGGCGCCTTTGACCTTCATAGGTGGTAAGCACGAATTCATTGTTAAAAATGGCCCGTAACAAGCAAGCAAAAAAAAAAAAAAAAAAAAACACCAACACACACCTGCAAATTAACCCATTTATCCATCAATCTCCCTTCCGTGAACATGCACAACAATCCGTTAGATGTCACTAAATACGTGTTATCCGTTTTTTGACAACACGCAGCGTCCAGGAAATTATTATCTTTCAAATCTCCCAGAATCCCGGATCGACCATCCAACACTTGTGCTGTTTTTGTTATTGATTGACCCTATAACGAGAGAATAAAGGTTTGTTGGATTTAAAAGAGCAACGATGAACAAATATTCAAAAGGTTTACTCACACCGGACTTTTTTGGTAAATTTCCGCTCGCGTCGAAATACCAAAATTTCACGTGTCTCAGTCCAGCCGTCACAAAATAAGAACCGTTCCGATTAAACGCCAATGTGTAAACTTTCGTCGTGATTTTGTTGCACGCAACTTTTGTACCATTTTTCCAATTCCATACGTTTAAGTAACCATCATGCTAAATAAGCCAAGTTCGATGGGAGTTAGATTTGGAGGGTGGTTTTCTTAAATCACTTGCGGTCATCAAAACTCACTTGAAAACCTAAGGAGACGATCCACTTCATATTGGGAGAAAATCTAAGAGCTAAAACGCCGTGTTTATGACCTTTGAGTTCGGCGATCAGAGTTTTGGCCTCCACATCCCATATCAGAATACGAGGTTGATGACCGATCTTTATGTTACATATAAGTATAAACAAATTTTTAGGATCGTGTGCGTTACTAATCACATCTCTCCTCCTTTTTCCATTCTCCACACATTACCTCACCAACAGCCAAATAATTGCCATCGGGAGAAAAAGCAATACACGATATTGGTTTGGCCTTATTGCTAACGGGAGTTTTTTTTGAATTACCAGCGGCACTCCCGGAATTAGCGTTTTGTGGATCCAATATACCCAGTGCTCCTAAAGGATTTATCATCGCATCACCGGCAATTGTGTGTCGATTAGGGTATGCGGATGTATTTGCAGGATTTTGTGGTGCAGGAGTTGTACTGGATGACGCGTGTAAAAATCCCACTTGCTTGTTCTTCTTGTGATTGTAGAGCACAACCACCGAACCAGCTGCATAGGCTATAAGATCTCGTGCAGGGGCGGTGGCCAACGCAGTTGGTTTCGAAGTGGTAAAACCGAGAATACGTTCGAGTTCGATCTACGAATTAAATAAGAAGGATCATATAAGCCACCCAACTTGTAGAGAGGTTTATGTGTGATCAATTGATCAATTGATCGTAACATTATCATCATATATAACTATCTCCCGGTGAATTGTCTTTAAGTCATTTGACGCTCGCATCTAGAATTTTTTTTTTTCTTCTTTTAACATTTCCGGATAATACGTGTAACCCATCTTTTTTTCTCGATCCATCTTTGCGATTAGTGAAAGAATTCAATACTGAAGAATACTAACAGCAGGTGCCGCACTTTCGCCTTTCTTCTTACGTCTTAGACCATTTTTTTGCGGATAAGCTGCAACGGTGGCGGGCCTTGAAGATCTCGGGGCAAACATCGCTACCGGGCTTCTTCAGTGTCGTCAATTGTGAACTTAATTGAATAATATAGAGAGAAGTGAGTGATGTGCCGCTCATGTGAACAATGAGATTTGTCTCTTCGCTACCTCTACCTACCGAGTATTAATTAATTTACTTTCAAATCAAATGCTAGAGGATATTCGCCTGCTTGAAATTTTTTCCTCTGAAACTTTAGTAGTGTCGTTTTCGTTTGCAAGAATTTGGGCTTTGTTATTTGAATTGATAAGTCAACTTTTTTTTCTTTTTCTTAGAATTCCACAGGACAACTTTAAGACTCTTTCGTACAAAAGTTTTTCGCCAGACAAAAGAACGCGTGTTTAGAAGGTAGTGTTTTTTTTTTTTTTTTTTTAAGAAAAAAAAAAAAAAAAAAAACCGGTGAAATAAAAATAACCTCTCGACTGGAAGAAAATGGCAGGAGAAAAAGACTAAATATCAAGTCACAACAGATAATTAGAAGACGGAGTTGAAATGAAGGGTCGAGAGGAGTGTGTAAATTGTGAGACGAGAGCTAACAGAAAGAAAAAATTTTTGTTACAGAGAGAAAAAAGAGTGGCGATGTTAATATTGAAATTTGGGCGCTACGTTTAGTTTATTTTCCAGTATGCAGTGCTCTCCACATATGATCTTGTCAAGTCTTGAAATGGGAAGAATTTTCACTTCTAGTATTTAGGTATATGTATATACGGGTGGCTGGGCTATATATAGTGGAGATCGAAAAAATTTAGGAGTGGTGGGTTGAGTTTTTAATGTGCATAGACTATTATTTATTACACAACGTCTAAGAGAAAAAAAAAAACTTATGACAGCTGACGACAATAACAAGTTTGTCGATGTAAATAGTCGAAAGTGTCAAAGAAAGAAATTATCAGAAAAAATTTAACCGGACTTGTAACTATTTCATGCAGAATTTCGAAAAGAAAAAAAAAAAAAAAAATTTTTTTTTTTTAATATGACAATAATAATGAATTAATATTAATTTTACATCTTGCCCTAAGCTCGTGACACCGATCTTCTAAAGGGTCTCCTCTATTTATTATGCCCAAAATTACATTTTTTGTTGACTTAATTTTTTTATGAACTCTGCCTTAATAAACTGCATACATTGTTAAGGCGAGGAAAATCCACAGAAAAGCAATTCACACGCATTGAATGTCAATCCAACAATTCTTATGATCTTCTGAATTACAAATGCATAAATAGTAATAAAGGTACGTACGTACCAATGATTTAGCTAGATTCTGTTTTGAACCAATCACTTGATGCTCAAAGATTGTAATGATGGTAATGCGTAAAAAGCTACTCTTTTCATTAAACCTTTATGTCTGTTGTGATGATCTTTCGAAACAAACAATTCTCAAACCAAACACTCTCGAAAAACAATGTCATTTATAGAAGATGATCTTACCATACGTAAATTGAGTCTCCAAAATTCAAAAAAAAAAAAAAAAGAAAAAGAAAAATTTCTCATGTGATCGGGGAAAGGATACGGTATATTTCTTAAAGGCGTTCTTTCTTATTTATCGATGACCCTGCATTATTATTGGTTCGTCGTAACATCGTCCTATGGTTTATTTATAGTAAATATCGTTAATTATCCTGATCAGTAATGTCTGTTATATTCATACTAACTACAAGTTTTCTGGTTCAAGAAATCATTAACTTGAAAGTTGACAAGATTTAATAGGGTAATAATAAATTTTTCATATGCTACGCTTAATTGTTTAAGAGCACAATAACAATCTTATTTTCGTCAGACTGGGTGATGATCCACGAGAACAATTACGAAGTGATAAAACGGGTTTAGATCCTGCGTTTGTGGTGATTCTTTAATTCCGTCTATTGGACACAAACTTTGAAATCGTATAAACCCAAATATGCGTTTCTTGCGCAACCGTCAACATGTATGCGTATTGAAGGTTGCATTACGTAATTTCTGGCAATATTAAATTCAAGTTTTAAGAATTTTTTTCATGCGATAAATATTCTTTTGTACGATAGATCTAACATATTATTGGACTTCGCGACACAGAGCTGCTTGTGAATTCATGCACTGGACTCACTCGAATTCACACTTTATCACTTATCGTCGTACATTCACGATTGCAATGGTCGGTCCTCTTATCGTCATACCATAAATGCCATAAATTCAACCTTTCCACAAACTAAGCAAATTCCTATTTTGTCTTTGTCATGTGTCTAGGTAAAAAATTATTTGTGTATTATTTATTAACCATATCATATGGTCGAAGTTGGAATCATGCTTTACGAATAATCCAATCATGCATTTAATTAATGCGCGCGACTAATGAATTCTTTATGGTTAAGAAATTGAGCTAAAGTTATTTGTTTTTTTTTAGACCGAATATGTGCACAAAATATCCCTAGCATGAAAAATAAAAACTGCGGTTGAATAATAATCCATATTATTAACGTTAGCGTTTTTATAATCAATATACTACTGTATGTTCCGAAAATCATGATTGTATATACTGTGGTCCGAAACATCATTGAATTGAAAACTGTGATTCGTAATTGATTTTTCACTTAACTCTGAATGACTAACTAGTCATTTTCAACAATAAGAGTTTAAGGCCCAAATCCGATAAATGATAGATTCTTTTCTTACCTTATCATCGATGCCTCCCCGATTTATTGTTGAAAAATCATCAATAGTACACTCAATAATAAAATCTAGAATGAGATAAATATGACAATTATTATTAATGATATTGTATGATTTTTACAATATGATTTCTATTAATGATTATTATTATTATTATTTTTGCACATAATTTGTATCCAGGTTAGATTGAGATCAATTAAATACATAAGTACATACTATATTTGTTTAAACAGAATTAGTACATGCTAAAGCTAAACTTCTAATAAACTTGTTATTGATATCAAAATTTTATAAATTGATCTTGAAAATAGTTTGATACTTTATTATAAATTTTAAATAAAGATTTTTTTAATTTATATATTATTATTAACACCATAGCCAAACTAGATTGATTTTTTTTATTATTATTAATTACAAAGCTCAGTTACAATAAAGTTATCAACTATTATTAATAT
>CAJVPT010003501.1:0-15152 GCA_910592055.1 Acaulospora colombiana
GATATAGTCATTATACAATAGTATCTTTATTGAAATACTTTACGCTCATCCTCTGACCACACACAAAAAAGATGTTTGCAAAAAGTTTTAATACTTCTATGCTAATAAAGTCTTACTACTTTCCTTAAACCATTTCAAAGAGTTTTTTCAAAATTCTCTCAACTCCCCTCCCTCTTGTCTACAATCTCCTTTGAACAAACTGAACTCTTGTGGTTTGCAAAGTTCAGCTTCTACCTTTACTATCTATGGCAAGAAAGTTTCTAAAGGAAAAAGGATCAATAGTTAAGTATCTTCCTCCTCTTAGTTATGATGGAAATAATAGAAGTTAAAAACTAGTCAAAGGACTTGCTTTCCTACTCTTTGAATGGTATTGTGGCCTCTCAGAGCTATCTTTTTCACGGCTTTCTGTAGAATTTTGCCTACCCCAGCTTACCCTGAAATTTTGGATAGCACGGATCTCATCAACTCTGATTGGTTGACGTGAAACACATTGGACAAAATTGATAAACAAGCTCCTATTGGCCACCTCACATATTTGAATGCATTTCTTCAGCTCCATAAGAACCTGGGATCCATCATAAGTCATTTTGTCTGGTGCAAGTGAATACAGGACATGGCACCGACACATCATTGGATACAGAAAAGAGTTCATCTGACCATGGTAAAGATCATAAGATACTAGATCGCTTCCTTTTAAAGATCAAAGCCACCTATTCCTGATTGTATATTAGGTAGGTTCCAACTTCTACTGCCCGGAAAGTCTAAATCAGAGAAAGCAAGGAATCACTTAGGATACTCAGTGATAAAGCTCATGCGCAAAGTAACCCAGAAAGTTTTCATCTTATCTTCAAAAAATCCTGAGCTGGAAGACTGGAAGATTAATACCATCACACCAATCAAAACTCGAGTCTGAAAATATCAGCAGTGACATGCGAGCTGGCCAGAATGTCTGGAAGATCCTTGTTGATCATTAGTATCAATGGCTATCAGCAGGGTATGTTGACTGCAAGGCTAGGTGCTGTCCTTCATATAAGGAATTAAATCTGAAATAAAATGCACAAATGGGTAAGTATATCCATATTTAGATAGAAATGGGTTTAATTGACGATATACTGGGAGACTTTCAAGTCAATCATGCGGACACCAATATACCATCTGGGCCTTCCTAGCTACTTCCTCCCCATAAGCCTTAAAACTGTATAGTCTCCCCTGTGATCTTCATCTTATATCTGTAAAGACTCAGTAGAAGTTTTCCTCAGACCTTCTTACGAGGAATTAGAACAAGACAGGCATGGACCAAGAAACAGAATCAACACATTTCACATGACTGTCAATTTTTTTTCTTTATTCCTTTTAATTTTCACTCATAACACCAGCACGCTTTAGGAATGTTGGTTTTCTTTATAAAAAGAAGGACAATAAGTCTCGAAGTAGCTTTTGAATTACTTTAGCTTATCATTATCTTTATTCTTCTTGAATATACATTAATGTATGTCCACATTGTGCAATGTAAACTTGTAATTTGGGATTAAATAAAGTTAGGCATGAGCCCATTAAAAAAAAAAAAAAAAAAATTATAATTAAAAAAAAAAAAAAAAAACGAAAAAACAAAAAAAAAAAAAAAAAAAAAAAAAAAAAAAAAAAAAAAAAAAAAAAAAAAAACTAAAATAATTTATTTAATTTTAAAGATATTGGGAATTATAACCAATAATATTACAAATAATGTTTCATTTGCTAAATTAATAAAAAAGTGGAGTAAAACTCAAGCAATATCTTTTAGTACAACAGAAAACCATTTATAATATTTCACACATATTATTAATTTAAGTGTACAAAAAACTTTAAATATATTAGAAGAAAATCCAAAACAAGTAAGTTTATACAATATATACAGTATATTGTTTTTTTTTTTTTTAATTCATACTCATGTCAAAATGGCTTGTCTTTATTAAGATACTTGAAAAAATATCAAAATAATCTATAGACCTTCTCATGTAATAACTAACTTATCTTTGTATATTATTAGTTGAAGGAATATATTACTTAAAAAATAGAAGGAGTCTATTAAGCTAGTTCAGACTAAACAAAACTAAGTCTCAACTAGATACTTTAAATCAGATTTAGGGAACAATTTTATACTCTCCTAGTAGTTTGGCATAGAGCCACTAAATTAACCAGGGTTATTGCCAACAGTTTGTCACTATTGATTATCCTGAAAAATAATGAATTGCTAAAGTTGTACTGAAGAAGAGAAAAAAAGGAAAATAATTTAAAGCCTTCCAAAAGATTTTTTTCTATTTTACTACCTCTTCTCAAAAGGAGTCTTGCCTGATTGAAATATTCTTTTTTGCTTCATTTGAATCTCAGAAGGAATCTTTTTTATCATTATCTGTGGTATCAGATAAGTCTTCATTTAAGCATGCACCAGATTGGAATAGTCCAAGAGAAACTAAAAGATCTCAACTTTCACCTTAGGAAGCCTTTTCACCACTTGAGAAACTTAGAGAAGAGATAGAATTTCTTTGTACGGATCCACCCCACCTTTTGATATCATATCTATTTTCTAGGATCAAATATACTTAGTTGAAAAGAAACTTCTTCTAAAACTTTCTTTTTTATATCACTTATGATGTAATAGGAACACACGAGTGTGACCAATAAGAGCTTGTTTACTTTTCCTAAAATCAATATATTTTGTTTTAGCCAATCACCTTTGATGAGAATTTATGCTACCCAAAATTCAAGGTCAATCTGAGGTAAGCAAAATTCTCCAGAAAACCATGAAAGCAATAGTTCTAAGAGACCCAACAGTAACTGGAAGGGAAAAAATAAGCCCTTCTATTATCAAAAACCTCTATATACCTCTTGCTTCAAAAGTGAAGAAGATCTTTATATACTTTACTATAAGTTTTTTTTCCTTTGGGAACTTTCTTGCCATTGATATCAAAAGTGTTATTTGACTTGTTCTTGGTTATCAGAAGTCAAGTTTTTGGTCAAAAAGGATTGTAAACAAGTAAGGAAAGTAGAGACGACTTTTGAAGTCACTTTTTAAGGTGTTTTAAGGAAAGTATTAAAGACTTTATTAGCAAAAAAACAAAAAACTTTTTGTAAACATCTTTTATGTGTATGGTTAAAGGATTAGCAAAAAAAAGTTTTTATATATACAGTATATTGTTTTTTTTTTTTTTAATCACAAATGAGAAATACATGCAAGTTTTTATTAGAAAATTAATTCATAAACAGTTACATAAATACTTATTACAATTATCCTATTGTGATATACTTGTAATCGTGACTAAATATGCCAGAATAGGGCTGAATGGCAATTACTTATTCAAAAATGATGCTATTACTGCTGAAAATAAGATAGAATAGCTAGTAGAATTTGAAAATACATTTGAAACTATTAAAATAATGCTAAGAAGTTTATGGAATTGATTTGGAGATTGATTATTAGGTGATGATCTAGTTGCTCTTGTGAGTTTCCATTTGATGCCAATAAGTGGTGCTATAGTAGCAGTAGCAGATCTTTCTTTCCATATTCTGTGTAAAAATTTTAGAGCCTTATTTATAATTTTAATTTTTGCTTTGTTACTTTGAATTTGTTCAAGGATCTGATTAATAATTTCTAAAGAAATATTTAAAAGTGTTTTACTATCTACTGGTGTCATGGTTATATTGTGAGTGTTTGCTTGTATAGAGTAATTTTTTAAAAAGGTTGTTGAATTTAGGAAGTTTTTTGTTGAGTAATTCTCTATTCTCTATATACTTGAAAACATGTTCTAGATTTTCAATTGTATTATCGTATCGGGAACATTTGAGTAATGGGTAGAGAGAAGAATATCTGTTATGAAGTTTGGCTCTGATAAAAAGGTTATTAAAGAGAATTTTGGTTTTGAATGCAGATAGGGATCGGAATAAGTATTTATCAGTATATCAGCACTTTTTGTTTGCTTCTTTGAGTAGGATGAAATCCTGAATGTTGATAGATTTAAGGGGACAGTTTTGACTAGTGGTGATGGTGATAAGATTAATTAATGAGTTAATAAACTTGATCCACTGGATGCAGCTGGTTCCAACTTGATTATTACTGTAAACCACTGCATACAATACCCCCTAAAGTAATATCCCCCTTAAATAATACCCGGTAGTATTCAAGAAAATTGTTACACAATAAATGATTACTACCCAGGTATATTAAGCTAGAGCCAATAAAATTGCAATATGAATGGACAAGTAAGAGATATGTCAGATAATAAGATACCAAATATCCTGTCATTTATACTACTCTCCTTCTAGTAAAATACCTCCCAGGTACTAATTAATTTATTATAGGGTAAATTGATTAATACCTGGGATATTATATGCAGTAGTTTATGGTAATAAGTGGTAAAGTATTATAGTTGTTTATTGAGAGGATGAGTATCTCTTTTATGGTTTGATTTGTTATAGTGTTGATTGCAAATGAGTGTTTTTTAAAGATCAATGAGATGTTTTTTGATTTGAAGAGATTTTGACAATAGTTGCTATAGTGACTATAAGAGAGTTTGATGTTTCTGTGTGAGTATGATGATGCTGAGAAGTTGAGAGGAATTTTGAGATTGCATTCGATATTTAAATCCATTGGGATTGATTGTATTAGATCTATTAAGATGATTCATAATTCATTTTGTGTTTGGGAAAGATTTGGATAGAAGGTTGAGGTATTGTTAATCACTAATTTGATAGTATTAGAATATAGATACAAAGATATCTTTTTAGGACTTTGGGATGTAAGTGAAAGAAGTGATGATATGTTTATGATTGGAATGCTCTAAGAAGCTTGTGGGATGAACATGTGTTTAAGTTTATTGATATTATTTAAGAGATAAAAAAGATTATTTTGCATGATATATCAGGTTAACTTGGTATTAGAAATAGGTTTTGAGACTATATATGGTTGTACCAGACAAGAACAAGGAATCAGTTGATGTAAGGTATTATTATTGTTGTTATTTTTGAGAATATAATATCTTTCCTTTATAGTTTTTATGTTCTTGATGTTTTTGTGTCTCTTAATAAAGTTAAACTTATCATTGTTAAAAAATGTCCAGAATGAGGGATGTGGGTTTATGCAAAGGAGAATGTCTCCAATTAGATTTGATATGTTGGGTTTGAAGTTATCAAACCAGAGTGGGTTTTTTCTAGTGAGATTCTACCAATTATAGTATGAAATTCTGACCATGTGTTTTTTTGAGGAGACTTGTATTGAAAAAGATATCTGATATTTTTGACATTGAATTTAAATAGTGTAATAGCTATCAATTTGTTGATTGATATGTGAAGCCCTATTGAGAGATGTGGTTTCTTGTATTGAAATAGACAATTATTAGAACAAATATTAATTTTATATGAGAGGGCTGTGAAAGTTGCTTTTAATATTCAGGAGTTGATATTTAAAAATAAATTAAGTTGACAGATTGGACAAGTCCAGATCACTGTGCTCATTTGGATGGATAGGATCTCTTTTTTTATGTGAAGGAGAGTTTTACTGTTATTGAGTATTGATGTTAATAGTTTTACAATAGTTTGGTCCTTTCAAGCTTTGAGAGATGTGACATTGAGATCAGATTGTGAAAATAGAGCTTTATTAGAGATTATTCTTTCTATGTCTAATTTACACTTAATAGAATAGTTAAAGAGAGCTTGTAGTTTTTGTATATCATTGGCCTTAATTACTGCTATCTGTAGGACATACTCTAGTTGAGTTGGAATAATTTATTTGGATACCTGGATTGTTATGGATCCATTCCAGCTTCGTTGTTCCATTATATGTTTGATATATTTTTCACTTTCTCTTTGAGTTTTTTTTTTATAACAGATAATAATGATTTGCCTGATAAATATATTCCAAGATACTTGATAGATTGATTTATAGGCTTTGGGGATATCGGTATGTCTTATACTATAAGCTTCTTTTTGCGTTCATCATTTTTGAAAGAGTGGCTGGTTATGAGGTCTATTTTGTTTTTATTGCATGTGATATGATTCATCTTTAGGAAGGATGTGAAATTATTGGTGGCATTTTGTAAGATTGTTAATTTGTGACTAAATATGGTTACATTGTTAATATAAGTAAAAATGTTGTTGTCTTTTGGCAAGTTTTGCTTAATTTTAGAGATTACCGGGTTATAAAAAATAGTCCAGAGAAGGAGTGCTATAGTTTCTCCTTGGTCTAGACCCTGGAAGACCCATAGGTGAGTGGTAAGATTGTAATATGATATGAATTGAAGAAATCTATGCATTAATAAATTCAATATGATTGATGAAATTTGTTATAGAATTTTGATTTGATTCATAGCTAATAGGAGGCTATTAAGATTAATCGAATCATATACTTTGGAGATATCAAATGAAACTATCCAGAATTTTTCCATTAAATTGGTAGAAGTGTTCATTAGGGAGTGAATGATAGAAATAGGTTTCATAGTACTTTGATCTTTTGTATCTGCATAATTTGATTGCGAAAGGATATTATTATTAACAATAATGGAGAATAATCTTGTATAAGTATCTTTGTAAAGATCTTATGACTAGTTTCAATTAGAGCAATTGGTCTGGTGTTTGAGAGGTCATGAGACCACACTAGTTTTTTAGGGAGTAAAGTGATGATTAATTTTTTTTAAAATACTGGGATATAACTGGTTTTAAGAATTTCATTTAGAAGCTTTTTAAATGTCTTTTGGACATGTGAGCTGATGTATTTTTAGGCTTTGTAAGGGATTTTAGTAAGGCCAGGTGCTTTATTTAGAGGAAAAGATGAGATTAACTCTTTTATATCAGCTTGATCAATTGTGACAAGTGTGGTTTAATATAGATGGGTAGATATTTGGTCACTGGAACTATAGTCAAGAAGCTATTCTTCATTGATAGAAAACTCTTTGGATATGAAAAGTTTGTGATAATGACTAATTATAATATTATCAAGTATGTAGATAGATCCAAGGATGACTTAAGTTCATTATGTGCTATTGAAATGTATTATTTGAGTCTTTTACAAAAGTTTGTGTAGTTTTCTTTAACTCATATTGAGATTTGTTTGGCCATATAGTCAGTCATTCTTTTTTGTTTTTCTGATAATAATGCTTTAAGGGTTTTTTTAATGGTTCCAATTGTTGAAGGGAGGCTAGATATTTCTTTATGAAAGGACTTTACTTTGCCTGTGAAAAGGATATTGGAAGGCTTACTTCTGTTTTTACTGATGAAACTTTTCAGTTACCTAATAGCTTGGTTAATGTCAGAAAATAGTTGTTTTGGTTTTGTAGGATATTGTTGCTTTTTTGTCAGGATATTAGAATTTAGAGATTTTTTATTATAAGTTTAAATTGATACCATTTAATACATGATTTTGTTTCTAAGGTTAAGTTAATATTCTCGATGAAGGAGTTTAATTGTTTCTTTGTTGCCTTATTAAATAGGTATATTTTTATTGAGTAAGAAATTCTTTGTGGTTCATACTTGAATCACTGAAGAATTATTGTGATATCTTTATAGTCTGTTTTAATATTGCTAGAGTCAGATACATGATAATTTAGAATTTTGCTTACCAGTTTGGGAGAAAGCCACACTTGATCTATTCTGGAAGCACTTGTGCTGGTGTAATATATATAAAGATGTTTTTTGGCTGTGGTCTTGCCAGCATCTATTATGTTATTCATTATTCTATAGATTTTTTATTTGTGATTATTTGTTGAGGCATTGATTGATGGGAATTTTAAGGAGTATATGTTAAAGTCTCCTGCTATAATAAATTCATAATTTTTGTGGAAGTGAAGCAGTTGTTTTAGAAATGAGTAGGTGATGTCTCTATGAGAGATGAAATGAAGAAGATAGAGAGCTACTATAATAATATTTATTTGATTTAAACTTGAGATGTATGGCACACCAAAATTTATTGGGGGAAAATATTTCAGTGATATGGTTTGAAAGAGTTTTAGAAGAATTATACAAGTGCTGTTGCTGGGGGTTTCTTTAGATATACTTGATATAATTATATTATTGTTTGTTTTTTTAGAAAGTGGGTTGAAGAGATATGTTTGGTCTCAGTATAGATTTTAATTTGCCTTTCGTTGATTAGAAAATTTAATAGACATTGTAATTTTTTTGAGTTATTTAAACCTTGGATATTGAAAGTTAAGATTGAAAGTAGGTTTTTGATTTTACTGTTTTTTGGTTGAGGGATTTGATGTATAATGTTTGTTTAATTTAAGGAAGTTTGTTTAAGATCCATTATTACAAAGGAAAGACTTGAGTTAGAAATATGATTCATAATTAATAAAGAGAAGAAGAAGAGCCACATCAGGATTGGGTAGCTCTGATACTTCTATAAAGTTTTTTATAAGTTTTTGGATATAGAAGTATTGTTTTAGGATGTTTAGTTTCTCAGTGAAGAATTCATCTTCTTTTAGTGACAGGGTAATGTTTGTTCCCTCTTTCTTTAAGATTTTATTCGAGGTTGAGAAATTTGGAAGGATTGAAAGGACTGGTTGGATCCACTCTCTAGGAATTGAACCCAAATATTTATTTTTGATTTTCTTGATGTTATCACTAAACAAGAGGTTATTTCTGTTGCAGTCATCTTTTGAGAGACCTACCGTAGACCACTGCATACAATACCCTCCCTAAAGTAATACTCCCCCTTAAATAATACCCGGTAGTATTCAAGAAAATTGTTATTTAATAAATGATTACTACCCAGGTATATTAAGCTAGAGCCAATAAAATTATAATATGAATAGGCAAGTGAGAGATATGTCAGATGATAATAAGACACTAAATATCCTGCCATTTATACTACCCCCCTTCTAGTAGAATACCCCCCTGGGTACTAATCAATTTATCATGGGATAAATTGATTAATACCCGGGGTATTGTATACAGTGGTTTATGGTAGTTCCTTTTCAATTACTTCAAAATCATTGGAAAGGAAAAGTCAATTAGTTTGTTTAAGGGATGGATCTATCCAATTAGATTTAAGAGGTAATTTAAATAAGTAGAGAGGATATAATTGCTGGATGAGGGTTTTAACCAGAGATTGATCTTTAATAGATGATTCTATGTCAATATTCTTGCTATGTCAGTGGGGTGATAAAAGGGACATTTTTTGAATTAAATAATTTTTTGGAAGCAATTTGAAGGCATAATTATTATCTCGTAGAGTTTTTGAGACTTGTTTAATGTGATGGATATCATTGGGTATAAGAAATAGGAAAGCTAGGTCTTGAGAAAGTTGTTGGTAGGTATTAGGAAGATTGATTTTTGAAGGGGAAGGTTGAAATATTCATCCAGAAGTTTGTTGAGGACGTAGAACTTTTCTTGTAGTTGGTTGACTAGTTGTTTGAGAACATGAAGTTGTGTCTGTTCTATAATGGGAAAGATAGATTTGAATTCAGAGAGAAGATTCTGGGGATTAGAAAAAAGATTTGGTAGTTTTTTGAAGAAACTTTTAGGTAAAAAATCAAAGTTGTAAAAGCATCTCAGTGCTCAAGCTATTGAAGCAGTTATAAAAGGGACATCTAGTGGAGGGCATAGGGCAGTTTAATTTTGATTCTGGAGAGAATTTCATTAGGGTGTTTGAAGAGCTCTGGAAGAACATTTTTAATAAGTTCTTCTGAGTACATTAGGAGTTCTTTGTAGTCTATCTTTTCTGTTGATGGGTCAATGAAGTAATTAAAGCTATACTCTAGAATTTGGGCTGCTTGTCAATATTGAAAAGTGTAAAGATTTGAGGTTCAGAGATATATAGCAAAGATGGATTTATTGATAATGATAATGTTTTTTTTTTTAGTAGTCCTATTGATGTATCCAATATTGTGTTTATTGAGGTAATTAGTTTGGAAGTTTTTTACTAGCTTTTCATATTCTCTCTGATGGGTTCCTTTTAACTCTTCAGATTTGAAAAGGATCTAAAGAATGCTCTGTCTCTATATAAGATTTTTGTAAGGACTGCTGATAAGGTCTTTGGGGGTGGGATACGAAAAAGATTTCTGATTTTTATGAACATTTCCACAAGAGATTTTGATGAGAGAGTAGTGTCATTAATGATTGCAACCATTTCAGTAATAAAGGATTGATAGTCTAGTGGACTTGCATTTTTAATATCTTTAAAGCCAAATGTATCTTCAGTTTCATTAGTCTATAAGGGGAAAGTTAATTGTTTATTACTGGGATCAATTTCCATATCTATGGCTGTGCCATTATCTAAAGTAGATTGATTTTGATTGATACATTTAGGTATGCTATCATTAAAAAAATTATTTGATTTGTTATCAGTAAGGAGTTGATCACCTTCCTTATTGATTAAGTTTGTTACAGGTAGATAAGGAGAATCTTGATTTGTAATCTTTGTGAGCTGCTAATCAGTGTCTTGTGACACAGGAGTGTTTGGAGGGGGTATAGGGATTTCCCTTTTTTTGAGGAAAAAAGTATTGGAGTTGATGCTGGTGGAGATGGAGATTTGGTTCTAGGGACAGTGAAGTTTATAATCAATTGTGTTTTTGACAACCTGATGAACTGCAAGTGTCTATCATCCTCTAATAAATAGAAGGTTGATTGGTGTTCCATGAATTTGTTGAGAATAGTAAGGTCATTGTGAAGAAGAATTTTGGTTGAGACATTGAGGGAAGAGAAAGAGACTTGTAGGGTTTGTTTTTTGATTTTAAACTTGATATGAAGAATTTTTAGGTCTAAGTTTGGATCTGAATTGGAGGGGTTAATAGTTAAAATTAGCCAAGGTATTGAGCAATATTGAGGGATAAGAACTTGAAGATAAAAGGCTAGTTTTGTTGCATAGATAAGAGAAGTTTTGTTTTGTTTGTAGATAACAGAGATTTTTGATTTTTGATTATCTATTAAGACAACGTCTAAGATGAAAAATTCATTTTCATTATTTATAGCCTTGGAGGAACTACCTCCAGGCTCTTTTTGCTTGCCTTTGAACAAAATTTTGTTTAAATTTCTTTTTAAAAATTTGTGGTTTTGATAATCAACAGAAAGAGTTTTATAGTTTATATATACAATATATAGTATATTGTTTTTTTTTGTTTTTTTTTTAATCCGCAGTTAGGTCAACATGGTATGTCTTTATTGTATATATACTAGGTTTTTATAAATTGTTGTGACTATCATATACTGACTCACTTATCGTTGAAAAGTTATTTCTCTAAATGTAACCTAGGAAATGATATTTTGCATCTTTACTAATTTAGATAATTCCTCTAATTAATAAAATCATTGCCTGCAAATCATTACTATAGATCATTCTAAGTTCTGTCTACAGTTAAAAACCAAATCACTTTATTTCGTGACAAATCCAATCCTTAATAATTGCCATATACTTCTTTTCTTCTATTTCTTTGATGTCCTTCAGATTTGAATCCTTTGGAGATAATGACAATTCTTTTTGATCCTATTCAGTCTGTTTATTAAGTCTGAGCTTGGGCCTTTTGTTTCTTTTGTCCTCTTCTATAATATTTTGCTTCTTTTCCCATTCTATAACTTTGGCACAGCACATATTCTAGATCTCCTTTTTAAAATTTGCTTTCATCTTTTGACAAAGTTTATTGATTATATCTTGTATATTTACTAGTGGAATCTTGAGTTGCTCTTGGAGATACTTCTTCAAGGATGTGGTCTTGCTTTCTTCCATATATTCACAGATAATATTAAAAAGGTTCCTATCAAATTCCTGAATCTCTTCTAACCATTTGTCTATCCAATCACTTATTTTAGGTTGACCTTCTTTCATATGTTTAATTTCTTTACTGATGAGTTTATTGATCTTTTTATTTGCCTTTTGCCATAAGTTTCTCCAAGTTTTCCTAGTGGCTGGGCATTCAAAAAGATGTACTAGTGTCTCTTCTTGAAGTTCGCATGCTAGGCAAGTGGTTGTGATATGCATTTTTGATTTTCTCTTCTTAAGTATCTATAGGACTGGAAGTTTATTGTGAGTTAAGTTAGTTAAGAAACTTTTATCTTTATTGATTTTGAAAGAGATATTAAAGGTATTGGTTGGATTGAACTGGTTCCAAAAGATTGTCTAGCCTATATTTTTAGTATTTTGAATCCAAAGATCCTGAATCCATTTCTATGTTGTCCAGTCTAATTCAATTTTTTTCTTATTAAACATTTTAATGAAATCTCTGATATCAATTTCTATTATATATTCTCTCCATGCTGCTATCGTAAGGACTCTTTCTAGCTTTGATAGCTGATGCCAAGTTATTGGGTTCTCCTGCTTGGCCTGTTTGACAAGTAAGTCTACTTGATTGTTGAATATGTTAGTTCTGTGGGCTTTGATCTTTAGGATTTCCAAATTCAGGTCTTTCTTCTTTACTAGGTTCTTGATCTTATTTCAAAGTGGCTAGTTAGTGATCTTTGTCTATCTTCTTATAGATGTCTTTATTTATGAGCAGATGGATTTTCATACTTTGATTGCAGTGTTGCAGTCAGTGTAAATTGTAATTATTGTATTTTAGAGGGCTGTATACAGTACAGTGAAAATAACTAGTATTTTAGCCCTAGTTGCTGATGGCCATGTGGATGCTCCTGTTGAGAACTGTTTAACTATTTTGTCTTCCTCTATTATGATCCAAGCTAAATCCATTTCAGATTCATGATTTATCATCCCTTTTTAATAAGAGCCATCTATATAAAATGTAAGCTGATTAGCCAAATTCCTTTCATTATATCTCAAGATGCTCTTAAGTTCATCTTTGTGTTCTTATGTTTGTATAGCTTTTTTTATTAGTGTGATATCCCAGTCTTCCACTTAAATCTCTACTTTAGCTGGTCTGGAAGTTGATAGAGCCACTTTTTGTTAAAATACATTTGTCTGCCAATCTGTAAGGTTTCCTGGCAGAAGAATCTGTTTTTTTTTTCTTAGATTATTATATTGATTAAGCTGTGAGAGAAGGTAAATCTGTGACAAGACTATTTTTACTGGCTGCTCTGTACTGTCTGGTTGAAGATGAGAATTATTACTAGTAGGATCATATACTAACTAATATGATATGAAATAGGTTTTGTTGTTTATGGATGCTATCTTTTCCCATATATCTGTTAAAGTATTAGTCTGGACTGTCCAGTAAATCTTTCTTCTATCTGAATTTATTGGGAATACCTTAGTTTGCATATTGTAAACTATCCAGTCAAGCCGATATAAAGAGTTTTATAGGAGATCTTGATTTACTGTTGTTTTTTTCTTCACTTTTTTGTACCAGGAGGGAACCGGTCCCTTGCATCTAATGATGAGTCCCTAAAGTATTTAGCATATAAAATTTCCCAGATCACTTATGTCCTTTTTTGAGGAACAAAATTCATGGCTCTTTACTTTAATAGGGACAAAAGTCAGGAAATATTATAAATTAATGATTTAGATAATAGAAAACAATTGTATGTAGTTTTTTTATAGTTATTAATTTAAAAATTTTAATGTTTTTTAATGAGGAACATTTGACTTATATCCTTGCCTTCCCCTTTAGGGACTCATCTTTACTTGCATCTACTATAGAGAATTTGAACTGCTCTCCATTCCTTAAGTATTATTGTGATAGTATTAATGAGCTGATCTGGAAACATGATCTTGTATTTTTGTAGTAATAGAATGGTTTTTTCATATTCTTTATCCTCTTGTAGTATAGATTTGATTGATAAGATATCTCACTGATAATCAAATATATTTTTTCATCTTTAACTTTGAAAAGTGACTTGTGTGCTTTTTGTCAGGGCCAGTATTATAGCTGCCAGATTTCCTTTTATCAGTTTGTAAAAGTTGATAGGATTGCTTAGGATATTACTTGACTCCCAACATTTAATTTGGCATTGTTTCAGTCTAATTATGGTAGCAATACCAGAGGCCTCATTATTGTTATGTTGACAGAAAAGCACAGATATGTGACTTTCTAGCTGTATCTCCCAGATACTTTTGAGACTGTATATTCCTTTGTTGTAAATACAATTGTTTGGAATCATTTCATAAACTAAGGCCTTGTTCTTGAATACTTTCCTAAACATGGCTGTGAGATCATTACATGTTTTTTCACTCAGATACATGTGTTGTATTCTATATTCTATTCTTGGAATCAGGATCCTATTAATAACATATTATACATGTTTTTCTATCAACTTCTTCTTGGCTATTACCTGAACTACTGTCCTGATCTCTGATTTTATAAGACTGATAGTGTCCTGGTTTTTTTGTCTCAGTCCTAGTCAAATACCAAGAAATCTAGCCTGGCCCTTCTTGTTGATTTCATAGACTCTAGTATCCTCTGTTCCGGCCTGAATAGTTCTGAAAACTTGTGGGTTTCAGTTAATAGTAAGGAGAATTGACTTCTTTATATTGATATAAGAATCATTTGCTATATAAAACTTTTTTGCTTTTTCCAGAATCTTTTCCAGGTCTTTCTTGGATTTGGCAATCCAGGTTGTATCATTCATATAAGCAATTATTGCCTGCCTTAAGAAAAGCTTCATTTTCTCTTCAGGTTTACTAAAGTTGAAAGACTATTCTTCTTCCATGGAATAATCCAGGTTACTGTTGTTTTGGATCTTGCATAAAAGGAAATTATAAAAAATTCCCCATAATAATGGAGAGATTGTTTCTTCTTGATCTATTCCATTTCCTGCTACTATTGAATTAGATAGTTCATGTGGAAGGATGATACTATAGCTTCTATCTTTGAAGAGGTTTATTATAAGTTTCTTAATAAATGTAGAAATTCAAATCTGATCTATGGTCTTTTCAAGTATGTATAGGAATACTGTGTCATAAACTTTTGCAGTATCTTGAAATAGGATCCATAGTTCTTTTTTCTTTCACAAATATTATTTAGCAGGTGGATAGGCTCTGCTATACTCTCTTCCTATAACCCAGCAAAGTTTAGTCCTTTTAAGATTTTGTATTGCATGAAAATAGGTGATAGTCAGTTGAGGAGGATCTTAGTAAAGCATTTTCAAGCTATTTCCAAGAGGACGATGGGTCTTTTATTGCTCAGATTACATTTTCAAGGCTTGGATTTGGGAATAGGATAGATGTTACTACTTTTCCATTTCTTAGGTATTCGACCTGTACTTAAAACTTTATTAAAAAGAAGACATAAAGTTCCTTTTCC
>CAJVPT010003502.1:0-15150 GCA_910592055.1 Acaulospora colombiana
TTGATTGCATACTATACTCTATATCTTCTTTATCCATTTTCTTGCTTCTTTTCCAATTCTTTTGCCATGGCATCTAAGATCCACTATCTTGAGAACAAGGTTGCTTCTTATCAATCCTGCAAAGAAGGTTAACGTATCTTGGCTAGTTGTCGAAGCTTGTTTCACTAGCCTGGATATCCACTTGTTTATTTCTTTCAATTCTTCTCTATCTTCTATTATTAGTTTCACATTCTTCTTAGCTACTTCCTTTTTTCTTTCTTGTAAGAGTTCTCTAAAGTTCTTTAGAACCCCTTTGAGGCCTTTGTTCCATGCTTCTTGCATCTGTTCCTTGTAAGCTGGACATTCTAGCAGGTGATAGATTGTTTCTTCTTTATAGAGGTCACATGCAATATATTTCACTTGCTTATACATATTCGGCCTTCTTATTGCTAGCTTACTCAAAGTTGATAGCTTATCGCTTGTTAATTTAATGAGGAAGCTCTTTCTCTGTAAGTCTTTGAAAGATGTATCCCATATATTTTTCTTAAGATATCCCAATCCAATATTTACTTAAATAAATAATCAATTGAATTAACTTATTTAATATTATAATAATAATAAAAAAACTTTCTTTCAAGATTTAAATAAAACAAACAAACTATTTCAATTTGATAAATTCCTTTTCTAAATTTTTTAATAGATCTTAAATTATTCTTTTTTTTCATTTATATTTTTTCTTTCTTCTTAACTTAGAAATTTATTAATTTTTAAATCAATTAATAGTGACAAACTATTAACAATAATTCTGATAGATAATAATTAATTTAATTATATTAAAAGAATATAATATTATTTTTAAAATCTGATTTCGAGTACTTATATAAGATAATAAGTTAGTTATTTTATAAAAGAGTTTATAAATTATTGTGAATTTTGTTTTAATTTCTCAATGAAGACAAATTATTGTAATATAATTGCAAGTTAATTAAAAAAAAAATAATAATAAAATCAAATAGTATAATTCTTATTTTTTTTTTTTTTAATATAATCCTCTGTTAGGCTAGTTATGTATGCTTTATTAAACAATTGTATACTATATATTATATACGTATCATTAAAGTTAAATCTCTAACTAACTCATTTGTTAAAGTCTTATATTTATTTAGAACTCTAAGTGCAACTTTGAAAATGATTTATTGCTCCATTGTAGTTTAGATGAAAACCTTTTTAACTTTTAATATCATTATCTGTAGGTCACTGCTGTAGATTACTATATGAGATTCTGATGAAGATTAAAATCCAATCACTTTATTTCATATTTAATCCTATTTCTACAAGATTTTTGTTTTCACTTTCTTTTTTTTCTTCTCTTTGCCTTGTACTTTTGTAACTGAGATTATCTTGCAGGTCTTACCTTCTTACTTCCTGAACCTTCTTGTATTTTGCTCTTCTATCAATTCATTGTTTTTGTTCCTATTTAATGATCTTTTCATATCTCACATTCTAGACTTATTTTCAGATCTGATTGCAAACCTTCTTTTATACTTTTAAAATCTATTTTTTTGTCATTGTTCCTGACTTCTTTTTATAACAATTTAGGTTAATAGCTTCTTTGATTGCATTACCTTTTACTAATCCTATGCAAAAGTTAAAAATGCTCGAACCAGTTTATAAGGCTGATTCCATTAATTTGGAGGCCCATTTATCTAATTTATATTTTTCTTTTCTATTGTCATCTGCTGTTGTACCATTTTTTTATCCACTTCACTTTTATATTCTTGATACAACTTGTCAAATTCTTTAAGAAAAGTCTTAGATTTTTTTTACTATGCTGCTAGGATCTCAATCTTATGATTAGAGCATTCTAATAAATGTTCTATTATCTCTTAATACTAATTACATGCTATACATCTTGCTTGCTTATATAGGTTTGATCTTCTTATTACTAGCTTGTTTAAGGTAAGTAGTTTATCATTGATCAATTTGATCAGGAAGCATCTTCTCTACAAGCTTTTGAAAGAGGTATTCTATATATTTCTATTCTTTAACCTATCCCATGCCAAATCCCATGAGTAAATTTGATGCTTATGAACTTGGTGATACTATTTTGCCTTTATTCTATGTTACTGTATTCATGATAGAGTTAAAAATCTTTTATTGATTTATTTAATGAACTGTTGTATTGGACTATCTACCACTTCTTCTTGCCATATAGTTTCTATAAGTATCTTGCTTGACTTGAGACTCTTTTATTCTATTACTAGTAGCTTTAAAGCCTCTTTGATCAGTCGATCTATTTCTTCATTCCATGGATCAGTAGAGTGGACTTTAACCTTGATCAATGTTGGTTGAATATACTTTTTCTTTACAAGATCTAACATTCTCATCATAATGACCAATTCTTTTCTTTTAGTCATCTTTTGTATGTCATCTTTAGATCTTCTTTCTCTAGCTTTTTTCATTTAGAGAGGCAGACTGGATTATCTATAAAGATTTTGATCGTACTGTCTATTGGAGCTACTAAAGCTATTGTAACTAGTGTCACCAGTTCTGCCCTTGTAAATAAGGACCAGTTTTTGACTTCTATCTGAAATTTACTTTCTTTTTCAGTTTCTTATGTTTGTATTCATGCTATATCCATTTTTACATTTTTATTTCTATGATCGATTAAGAATCTATAGAGTAAAAGGTCAGCTTTTTCTGTGATTCTTGATTGCACTGGAAAATTTCAAGTAGGTGATATTAATATACTCCTTGCTTAACATTGTCTCTGAGTATTTCTTGTTTTCAATCTTCTATTAATATTTATTTCATTTTTTCAATTTGGTTATTTGTCAGATCTTAGATTTCTGGGGCTATACTCTTGATAATTATACTATCTAGTTTCAATAAGGAACAAGAAACTTTTAATGATTGTGCTCTTCTAGTATTTTTTTGATAGTTTAAGAATGGTATAGTATAGACCAAATTTGATTTTATTTCTATACTACATTCATTCCCATTTCTATTGTTTAGCGAGCATCCTGTGCATTTGGTAAGAACTGTTTCTAGACCATCTTCTGTTTTTTGATGGTTGAAATGATAAATTATTGTAGTACCTTGGTTGTTCTCTCAAATCAGTTTTTCCTATACTATTTATTAATTCTCTTTCTGGATAACTATCTAGGTTTTATTTTTTTTATCTCTGCCAGGTTCAGGTTTAGTCATTTTGATAGTCACTTTTCTTCCCATCCCTTTTTCCAAAATGTTGTAAGGTCTTCTATACTTTCTTTAGTTGTCATTCTTTGTAGGATATCATATTATTCTAGAATAGGACCTTTGCTAGTGTACTAGATAAGTTGAACCATTATCCACTTTCTAAATTTTGTAGGATTTTGATTTATCAGTTAGTCTATATACTTTAATCTATTATTTCACAAAGATGGTATTGCTTTTCTATATTCTTCTACTGTTAGGTATTCTTGAATTGAACTATTGCCTTTGGTCTATTAGAAAATATTATTCCACTTCTAGCTCTAAAAAGTTAGTTCCAAGTCCTTAGTCAACTTTAGAACTTGTAATGTGAAATTTCTTTTATCATCGAGGGGATCTAGGGATTTACATAAAAGAAGATTGTGAGGCTTCCAGTACTTAATCTGTGCTTGTTTCAACCTGATAATTGTATAAGTCCTACTAGACCCTGATTATTTATTCTATTATAGAGTCCAGTTATTTGGCTTTTTTTTTTGAAGCATCTATATACTTTTAAGATTAGATATCTTTGAATAGTAGATCATACTATTGGAAATAGATTTATACAAGACTGCTTTGTTCTTGAAGAGCTTGTGATATGTTATTGTCAAATTATTGCATATTTTCTAGAACAATATGTTATGTTATATTCTAAACTTTATTCTCAGAATCAATATTCTATTTAGTATATAAAGGGCTTACTTATTAGTTATTTTCTTGTTTTTGAGAACTCTTGTAACAGTATTGATTTCTTTTAAGACTCTTTCTTTGAATTCGATTGTAGTTTTCTGGTTGTCTATCCATATTTCCAGGAATTTTGCTTGCTCTTCTCTATCTAACTCTCTAATTACTTCTTTGTTGATTCCTGCATGAACTTCTTCTGGATAGTGATTGGGATTATTGATAGTAACTAATACTGACTTGTTGCTATTAATCTAATAGTCATTTGCTTTGTAAAAGATCCTTGCTATTTCTAGGATCTTTTCCATATCTTCTTTGAACCTTGCTATATATATAGTATTATTCATAAAAGCAATGGCTACATGTCTCGATTCAAGCTTTTTAGTGGTGGTATTATTTAGATCAGGATTTTATAAGACTTCCATTTTATATTCTGTTCTATGTCTTTTTGAATTTTGTATAGTAAAGGATTATAGAAAATTCTTTACATCAGTGGTAAGATAGTTTCTCCTTGGTCTATTCCATCTCCTGCCCTTATTGGTTCTGTGAGGTCAGTCTCAAATATTACTTTGAACTCCCTATTTTGGAACAGGTTCATCATAATCTTGATAAAACCTTTGGATACCTTAATTCTTTTTATTACTTTGGTTAGCATTTCCAGACTAATAGTATCATATATCTTGACTGCGTCTTGAAAGAATATCCACAGCTCTTTTTTGTTTTCTCTTGTATCTTTACAGATATTATTGAGAATTTGAATGGGTTCTGTTATACTTTTTCCTGGCAATTCTGCATAGTTGAGATCTCTAAAATTATTGTTAATTTTGCAAGTGCTTCCCATTCTGGTAGTTAGAATTTTGGTGAAACACTTTTTGATAACTTCCAGTAGTATTATTGATCTTATATTTGTCAATTTATACTCTTATGGTTTTGGTTTAGCTATTGAGTATATGTGACTGTGACTTTGTTTTCAATATACAGATGTAACTTCCTATCTTAAAAAGATATTCAACATCTTTTTTAGGTATTCTTTTTCTTTTTGACTTAATTTCTTTGGCATTTATAGCTAATCTGAGATTTTTTTGGGGACTTTGTTATTTGAAAGCATATGAAGAGTTTTTTTCAATTCTTCATGTATAATTAGTTTTAGAAGATTGTTATACTATACATCTTGGATATACTGCTTGGGATCATATTCCTTTTTTTACTCATTGGTAAGATTGTTAAAGTTGGCATCTCACTTTTTGAAAGCCTCTTAATGGTATCTTCTTATTTATTTTTCAATTTCTTTTTTGTTTATTATTATATATTCTATATCATCTTGCTTGACTTTAATCTGGTTAAGTATTATTTTGCTTCTTTCTTTATTTGTTAGTGAGTTTACTATTTTTTTTTTAATTGTATTTGAGATCATCACATCTTAGTTCTAAAGCTGATTTGATTTTCTCTCTTACTTTTTTGACTTCTAAGTTTTGACTTATAAACTTGAACCCTTCTATTGCATCTTGAATATCTTTTTTCATGGATATCCAGGGAATGTTAAAGATGCTGAATTGGATGCAATAGTTTTTTATCTGATGATGTGAATCATGGGTAACATTATGTTTTTTGATAGCCACACTGAGCTTCTGCACCTTTTTTATTTCTTTTAATATCTCCACTTTCTTAAAAACTGTTTTTAATTGAAAAGCTCTTCTATATCACATAAATTCTGGACTATGTTTGTATTATTTCTCCTTATTTGATATTAGTTTTTTAGTTTCTAATTTATTAAAAGCTGCCCTACAAATTAGATCTTTGAAAATTTTCCAAATTTTATTTGCTAGTAGTTTTTTTTCATCTTCATTAGGTTCCTCATTAAGTATAGGCTTTAAAGAAGTTTTGAGTTTATGGTTTAAGCTTTTTTGAAAGGCTTGCCATTGTTGAGGAATGTTTTTTTTAGATCAATTCTTCATATTTTGAATGTTGTATAGTATTTAATGGTCTTGTTTCTTATAAATAGATTATTATTATGTAGGATTACCAAAAGCATAGTGCGATCACTTCCAGTAGTTTCTTTCATATCTTGGTTGTCAAATCATAGGATTGTATATTTTTCAAGCTCTGTGACATTTAGATGAAATCTATTCTGCTATTGCTTGTGATGTCTTGCCTTGTAGGAGTTTTATCTTTTTCTTTTTATATTGTTTGTATATCTAAAAAACCACATTCGTCAAAAAAGTTAAATAAAGGAATTTCAGGTTACCAGGAGGATTTAAAACATATCCTGAATGAGGATGCTCTATTCTCTGATGGGTTATATATTGCATTAAAGTCACCTATTAAAATTATGTGAAAGCCTTGCCCATGTTTTCCTCTAATATAGCTTATTAAATTGTCTTATACTTTCTTGCATCTATATCTATTTGATGGGATGTAAATCTATATAATGCAGATTTTGTTCTTCTTTGTCAATATATTAATAGTGATTATATAGCCATCTGTCTCCTCTATTGATGTTACTTGTTTTTCAAGATCTTTTCTTATTAGTAGACCTACTCCTGTACTATATGGAGTATCTTTGTTAATATTATAGAAGTGTTTATATTCTTTCTGGTTACTGAAAGCCCATTTTGTATTACTGTACATTAGCTTGGTCTCACATAATCCTATTATTTCTATACCTTGTTTATTTATATTTTCTATAAAACTATGTTGATTAGTTATATCGATAATACCTTTTTTTTTTTTTTTTTTTTTTTTTTTTTTAAACTTTAGCTCATCCTTGCGTCAATTTAGTACCTTTATTAATTAGCAAAATACGTTCTAGGGACAACTGGGATTACTAGTTACCCGTACTATCTAAGAATTTACAGATCAATAAGTAGTACAAAGGGCATCTATTTATATCTCACTCAACCAGAATAGGGGAACTATATTACTGCCTAGTGTAGAATTACTCTTAATACTTAACAAAGTTGAGAGGGGTAGATGCATACTATCAAACTAATGGGACACAACTAATATTCCCTCTTAGCAAACCGGCACTTCCTAGGGGATACCATCGGACGGTCTGTTGCTACCCTTTTGTGGGAACTAACATGCCAAGAACTTGCCTAAGATGCCCAGCACTACCAGTGTTGAGGGTTTCTTATACAAGGTCTAAAGATCTTGTTAGCACTAGAAAAAAAAAAAAAATAGTTGGGGACTGTCTTGTATCTTGTCTTGAGCACAGTCTTATATCACAGAACTCCTGTCACCTATCTCTTGAGAAACTGTTTTGTGTGAACTTGTGTTTTTGTGGGTGATCAGGTCTGTCTTTGTGCATAGTCTGTGGGGCGAACAGTCCATGGGCTTGTTTATTCTTCCTTGAAGCCAATGATTTAAGAGGTTGCAGTATCCTGTATCCACCCGCACCATGGCATATGACTTATGGTAGACCCCAGGTTCTTATGGAGCTGAAAAAATACATTCAGACACGTGAGATGGCCAATGAGAGTTTGTTTATCAATCTTGTCCAGCACATTTCGTCGTCGACCAATCAGAATCAGTGGACTTCGTGCTACCCGAAATTTTAGGGTTAAGCTGGGGTAGGCAAAATTTCCCAAAAAGCCATGAAAAGTGATAGCTCTAAGAGGGCACACAACCTTTCGAAGAGTGGAAATGAGTTCTTTGAATGGGAGAAACCCTCTCTCAGGTACTGTTTTGTTCCTCCACTTCATCTGATGGATGGTGAGTACTATGCCATTGGTCCTTCTCCCTTGAGGAACTTTCTTGCCATTGATAGTCAAGGTGAGTGCTGAACTTTGCAGGCCACAAGAGTCCAGTGTTGTTTGTAAGAGATTGTAAACAATATGGGGAAGGTAGTGGAGTCCTGAAGGAGGCCCCTTCAGGTTGGTTTAAAGAAAGTATTAAGACTTTATTAACATAGAAGCAACAAGACTTCTGCGAATGTCTTTTTTGTGTATAGTCAGAGGATCAGCAGGAAGAGTGTATTGTTGTATTTGATGTCGATAATACCCCATATATTGTGTGTATCTATTCTTATTATCCTTTTTTTAATATTATTTTTCTCATCTTTGGTGTTACTTTGCTTTTCTTTTTCTTTCTCTTTTTTGTTCAGAAAGTCAGTTTTTTTACTTTGTAAGAATTTTTCTAAATCAAAATTATCTAATTGTATACTGTTATGCTCTTTTTGTTGATGTTTGCTCTTCTTTAAAATTTCTAATGAGGATAAACTGGACTCATTTTTCCTCTTATTATCTTGAACAACTGGTATACCTTTTTAGAAGCAATTTATCTCTCTTCTACTATATCTTATTTGTTTATTAGAAGCTATTCTACCTTCTAGTCTAGCTATTTTGCTACTTAACTTTTCCAGGTTATTTAAGATATGGTATAGTGAATCTTCTTTATTTTCTATTTCTATATTTGATATGTACTTGTCAAAACTACTGTATTGACTAGATATTGAGTTGTCAATAGGTTCTCTATTGCTTTCTGTGACTGGGTTTTTAAGTCTTTCATTATTTCTTTGTCTTTTTCTATCAGTTTGAGTTCTATAGGATCTTTTTTGATCTTTTATAGATAAATCTCTTGGGTGTTGCCTTCTTGGAGGTCAATAATTCTTACTATAAGAAAAGGAGAAACTGATTTATTCATTATTAAATAATGAGTCTATAGATGCCTCATTGTTTATTTTAACTTTTTTATCTTGTACTTTGGCTCTTTTTTTTTCAGTATCATAAGTTTTTTTATTTTCTGTTACTGTATTTTTAACACTCCATGAAAAGTGTAGTTCTTGTAAGAAAATATGTTATTTACAGGCTTTGTTGAGGACCTCTCTTGATATAAAGCATATAACTGTAAAGTTTTGTTTCTTCAATATAAAGGAGTTTCTTAAGGTGTAATATATTTTCACTTTTGTACCATTGAGTACCCTGGCTATCAAACTTGAGTAGGACTTGTTTGTGCCTAGTAGTCTTGTAAAATTTTAGTTTCTTTTTATTAAAATATTATTGATCTCTCTGTCTATCAATTCTTTTTTGAAGAAGATGGCTTTAGTAGTTTCTGTTTCTAAGAGGATTATCTATAATATTTCTGGGTTTATCTTGAGGTAGCTATGTCACTTGATATACTGTAAGTCTTGATCCTTGTTTTTGTTTTGACCTTATAGATATTTATATTTTGTATTTCACCATAGCTCTTGAGATATTCTTTTATAAGGTGTTGTAAAGTTTTGTGTGCTATATCTATTAGGCCAACATGTCATATATTCTCTTCCTCTTCCTCTTTTTTTGATCGAAAGATCTTCTTGTCTAATATTTCTATATTCTGTGTTAGGTTAGTGCTTATGTTTTTGAATTGTTGTAAACTGAAAGCTTCTTCCTTTCTGTTTATCTCTTTTAAACATTTGAGAAGATCTTCTTTTTTCTCCAGATGGAAACTCAATCATTCATTTTTATTGATAAATTCTTTGTGAAGAAGGTTGCGCTTGTTTTGTGGCAATTTCAATATGCTATCCAAGTATGCCTTGGTCTCTTCTTTATCGTTTTCTGAAATATTGGCTATCATTGCTTCTACTTTGTATTTGTCCTTTTTATTTATGAAATAAGGATTTAGTGTTTGGATTGCTTACCTATTTCTTGTTGCATAAGAGCTGCACTCACTTATATTATATCCTTAAATTTTACCTTTGAGAGTTTCTGCTTCTATTTCTTTCTGTTTTTGATCTTCTGCCATTGTTATTTTATTATCTGATGCTGATCAATTTTCTATATCAGTAGTGATCTCCATTGGAATAGATGATATTTTTGTCAATTTTTTTTTATTATATCTAAGTATCTATCTTCTATGTAGGGTTGAAGCAGATCCTTTTCCTTTTCCTTTCCTTCATGTCAAAGAAAGATAATATGTTGTATAAAGATTCGTTTTTTGCAAAATATTATATTATCTATTTCTAGGATTTTAGTGATAATGCTGTTCAGTATTATATATGTTTCTGGAGCATCTGTCATTATGCCATTGTGATTGATCATATCTTTTTATTTGACAATTTGTTGTATAACCTATAGTTTATCTATTTCATTATGCTTTTTTGCCAATTGGACTAGCATATCAATAATATTATCTTCTCTATTGTTACTATCTTAAGTATCTGCTTTACTTTATTTATAATAGGATATATGTGTAGATTGATATTATTGCTATGTTGTTGTGTTATATTATAAATAGTCATGTGAATGAATTAATATATATTCTTAGTGCTATTTTAGCAATTGTTAATAAGCTTTTACATGTAATGCTTATTGTTTTTGACTATTTCCTTGTTTTTGTATGTGTCTTAATCTTGTTTTGATTGGGTATATGTCATTTCTTCCTTTTTACTTAGGTTATTTACCTGTTTACACTAACTTTGTGTATTTTTACAGACCCTGATATTCTATTTTTTGTTGATCACTTTCTATTATAATAGTTATATTTGATAATTTTATCAATTTAAGTTACTCTTGTTATACTGTTGTAATGGACTTTTGTCAAACTTGTTTTGACAACAGCTTTATACATGTATACATGTTTGTGTTAATTTGGTAATGTGTTTTGATGTGTATGGAAATAAGGCATATACATTAGGCTGTTTAGACCTTGAAAAGCTTTGATATCCTTCTGAATCTTGAAGGATTTAATATTTGCTTAATTTATTAAACAAACCTATTTGTTTTAGGCTTTCTTGTAGTGTCAAGAAAGGTATCAACCTATACTGGCCTAGTTGCAAGCTCTGTGATGTTGATATTGGCTCCCCTTTTTTGATTATGAATTAGTTTATATTGACTTGTTTCCTTTTCTTTAGTAAAGAGAAGAAAGTCAAGGTTATATTTTATGTTGTATTTTTCTCAGTGATCCCTAGACTAGAGCTATGCATAAAGTATTGTTTTCTATGCTAAGATATTTACAGTGTATTAATGTTGTGAGAGAATATGTGTCTTGAGATATAGGTGTTGTCTCTTTTCTTGCGTATATTACCTAAAAAGAAAATTTCTAAGAATCTAAGGAATTTGTGGAAAGAGTTTTTTTAAAATAATATAATTTTTATTAAAAACAATTAATTAATATAAAATATATTAATTATTATTAATAGACCTGTGGATCAATAGTACAGTGATAGTGCTCCCAGGTTACAATCACAAGGTTTGTAGTTCAATATCACTTAAGGATCAAAAATAAAAAATTATTTTCTGATCAGGTTTTATTGATTATCCTGTGAAAATTATATCCAATTATTTAGAACAACAATCAGGTTAGGCTATAGAAAGATAGGACTATTGGCCTTCTATCGATTAGGAGCTAAGATTTATGGTCATACTACTGGAAGGATTGCATGAAGAAAGGCTTCTGATCTAATCTATCATAGACACCCAAGACCTTTTACCTTGGCAGTCTCCAGAATCCCCACTCTCCTAGCTCAGAATATCCCAATCTGGTGCTCTGCTTAATTAAAAATTAGTCAATAAGAACTGATCTGATGTCACAGGTGGTAACAAAGAAGAAAACGTGCCTTTTTCCGAGATCTGAGTGAATAATATCTAGGAATATTGGAAAATATAAAAATATCCCATCAAGTACACATGAAAGGACTAGCTTAGTAAAACAATAAAATTAACAAGCTCAATACTAACTAGCCTAGTCATGTTATTTATAACTGTGTATTAACTATTCAGCCTCTAGTTATGTCTGCCTACTCAAGGAGTGATAGTTGGTTTAACTAGGACAAATTGCAATAGGTTATCATTAATCTGTATATATATAGAAATATATAGTTTGTATGAGATGATTGATATCATACTACAGATTTAGTTATCTATCAAATATTAAGTTAATTCTTAATAAAGCTCATATCTAATATTAGTTACAATTTAAAAAAAAAAAAAATTAATTATTATTAATATTGCTTTCTTAACTTTTTTTGCTAATCCTCTAACCATATACAAAAAAGATATTCACAAGAAGTTTTTATATTTTTTTGCTAATAAAATCTTAATACTTTCCTTAAAACAACTTAAAGTTTGATTTCAAAAGTTACTTTTACCCTTCTCCTATTGTCTACAAACCTTTTCACTCAAAAACTTGACTTCTAGTGATCAAGAAAAGTCAAGTAACACTTTTGATACCAATAGCAAGAAAGTTTCCAAAGAAGGAAAAACTGATTGTAAAGTAATCTTAAAAGTGAGAGGCTTATAGAGGTTTTCTACAATAAAAAGGCTTGTTTTCTCTCTTTTTGACTGTTTTGGTTCTCTTAGAACTTTCATGTTTATGGTTTTCTGGAAAATTTTGCCTACTTCAGTTTGACTCTGAATTTTTGGAGCACAAATATTTATTAAAGGTAATTGATTGATATGAAACATATTAATTTTTAAAATGTAAACAAGCTCCTATTGGTCATACTCATATATCTCAATATATTATTGATGATATAGGAAAGAAAGTTTAGAAAAAGTATTCTTTCCAATCATGTATGTTCAACCTTCAAGAAACAATTATGGTATTAAAAAGTAAGTAACAGGTGGGAATAAAAGATTCAACTCCTATCTCTCATTAAGTTCATTAGGTGGTGAAAAGACTTTCTTGGACAAAAGCTAAGATCTCTAAACTTTTATCCCAGTTAGGTAAAGTTTTTAAAAAGATTTCTTTATTCCAGTTAGGCAAAATCTTTCATAATATGGCACTGGTTCCAATAGTGTTAAGTGAATTTATATATCAGCAGAAGGATAAGTTCTTCAAATATTCTTCTTGAAGTCACTTTTAGAAATGGTTAAGTTTCTCAAACATTATGAAACTAAGAGAATATTTCAATTAGGCAAATATCTTTCGAGAGAAAACTATAAAATGGAGTAAAAACCTTTTGAACAGCTTTGAATTATATTTTCTTTTTCCTTTTTTTTCAATGCCACTTTAACAATTAATCATTTTTTGGAATAATCAATAATAATAAACTGTTGACAATGATTCTGGTTAACTTAGAGGCTTCATTCCAAGCTACTAGGAGAGTATAATATTGATTCTTAAATCTGACTTAGAGCACCTAGTTTAGACTTAGTTTTGTTTAATCCAAACTAGCTTAGTAGACTCCTCATATTTTTTAAGTAGTATAATTTTTTAACTAATAATATACAATAATGAGTTAGTCACTTTGTGAAAGTCTGTAAACATTGTGATATTTTTCAATATCTCAATAAAGATATATTATTGTAACATGATTGCAATTAAAAATATATATATATATATTAATTATCATTGATTCTCTGCTTATATACAAAAAAGATTACTGAAAAGCAAAATAGTAGACAAGATTCAGTGTACTATAACATCTCAAGTAAATAAAAATCAAATACTATAAATAATAATCGAAAGATGGAAAACAAGGATTATTGAAGAACACATTCAAGAAAGGATCTATTAAGACTATTTAAAAGAAATTTTATGAAGAAACTTTGAAGAACAAAAGGATTTTCAGTTTTACTTAGATGGATCACTAATAGATCATGAAAAAGAAATAGCTAGAATTGGGATGGCATGGATTCAAACAAAAGATAAAGGTTAAGGGAGTAGTTTTCAGGCAGGTATATAAAATTGGTTATCATTCACAAGAGTAGAGCTAGTAGCAATAGTTATAATCCTATTGATAATACCAGTAGAAAGCTTAGCTGAAATCTATACAGATAGTCAAACATGTATATTTAAATGGTACAAGTTGAAAAAAGATGATCCGAAAATGACTTATAGCAAATGGCTGAAAGAAAAAAACTGGTTTCTTTAAACAAGGATACTAAATATTGTCAAAACAAAAAACATAAAGTTGAAGTTGATTAAAGTTAAGGTGCATACCAATATCAAGAAAAATAACTTAGCAAACAAGTTGGCTAAAGAAGCATCAAACCTTCCAACAATCTAATAAAAGGATCTTAAATCTGATAAGATTATTACAAAAGTGAAATGACAGGATATAATACTGGACAGTCCCATAAGACAATTCATAAAAAGAATAAATAATAAAACAACAACATACTGCTAGTCACAACAAAACCAAACTAGGAACAAATAGAATCTTCAAATAGAAGATCAACAAAACTACTCATGAGACATGGTATGAAAAACATTAAAAAAGGAACACAAGTGGGACACCTCCTTTAAAAGCTCACGATGGAAAAGTTTTCTGATGAAGTTAATTAACAATAAACTACTAACAATAACCAAACTAGTGATCAGAAGGTCAGATCTATATCACAAAGATGATTACTTAGCGTGTGGTGAACAGAAGGAAACAATAGAATATCTTTTGAAATGCCCAATATATAAAAATACAATGAAGGAAGCCTGATCAAGAGGAATAAAGATAATATATCAAGAATTTAAAAAAGAAAGGCAGAAGTGAAAATATCAAGCTCAGTAATATTCCAATAATAGATAAAAAAGAAATGAGAGAAATAGAAATATGAACAACAAAACTTATCAGAAAAGTATTCACAAATAATCAAAACTCAGTTAATTTCCTTTCAGGGTTGATCAAAAGAGATCTTTTAAGAGAAATAGAGAAACTCAAATGTGGAGGAAAAAAGATAGGAACAGTTATCAGAAAATGGATACTCCATTACCAAAAGAAGATTTTAAATTACTTCAGGAAAAAAGTATGAAACAAATGATATGAACTAGTAATAAAATGGGAAAAATCTCAAGGAATTTTTTGAAAAAATAAAATAAAATGGTTCATAAAATCTTATTTAATAAGAAAAACGAGAAAGTCAAGAGAAGAAAGAAAGAAAACAGAAGAAGAATGTCCAGGAAAAGGTTTAACAAGAATAATAATGATGGGAATTAAAAGTGGGATAAAATGGTTGGGTTTTAAGCTCAGTTAGAACTTAGATCAGTGATTTGCAATAGTGACTGCAGGCAATAATGTTTATAGTAGAAGGGTATTCACTCAAACTATAAATGGAGTAACAAATCACTCCCAAAGTTGCACTTAGAGTTTGACAATAAACTAAGATGAATAAGTTAGTTAGCATTTTAGTTTTAGCAACACTGTAAATAGTATAGCCTATATTATATTTAATAAAGCACACATAACTAACCTGATAGTGGGTTATATTAAATATATATATATATATATATATATATATATATATATACAAAAAAGATGTTAACAGGAATAAAAACTCTTTCCGCTGATCCTAAATCTCCTTAAAAAATTTCCTTTTTCGGTAATTTTCTTGGAAAACTCAGAAG
>CAJVPT010003503.1:0-15141 GCA_910592055.1 Acaulospora colombiana
TATAATATATATGAATTTTATAATTTTTGATTGTATAATTAAGGATTTAAAAATTGTCAAAGTTGAAATTTATAATATAAACATAGTAAGTGGACTCAAACTTTTGGAAGCAACTGTATAATAATATTTATAGACTTTTACAAAGTGATTAACTCATTATTATATATTATTAGTTGAATAATTATACTATAAGGAATCCACTAAGCAAGTTCAAATTAAACAAAACTAAGTCTAAATTAGATATTCTAAGTCAGATTTAGGGGACAATATTATATTTTTCTAATAGTTTAACCTAGTACTTCTAAGTCAATCATGATTATTGTCAATAGTTTGTTACTATGAATTATCCTAAAAAATAATAAATTACCAAAGTTGATACTAGAAAAAGAAAAAAAAGTAAATACAATTCAAAGTTCTTTAAAAGGTTCTTGTTTTATTTCATAGTTTCTTCTTAAAAAGAGTTTGTCTAATTGGAATATTCTCTAAGCTTTATAATAGTTAAGAAACTCAATTATTCCTGAAAGTAATTTTAAGAAGAATGTTTGAGAAACTTATCCTTCTATAAATATATGGATTCACTTAATACTACTGAAGTCAGTGCCATATTACAGAAGAGTTTATCTAATTGAAATAAAGAAATCTTTTCAAAAACTTTATTGATCAGAATAGAAACTTGGAAACCTTAGTTTTTGTTCAAGAAAACCTTTTTACTACCTAAGAAACTTAATAAGAAATAGAAGTTGAATTTTCTTTTCCTATCTGTCACTTACCTTTCAATATTATAATTGTTTTTTTAAAGTTAAACATATATAATTGGAAATAAACTTTTTTTAAAACTTTTTTTTTTATATTATCAATAATATATCAAAATATGTGAGTTGATCAATAGAAGCTTGTTTATATTTTAAAAACTGACATGTTTCATATTAAACAATCACTTTTGATGAGTATTTGTGTTACCTATAATTTATGATCAAACTGAAGTGGATAAAATTTCTCAGAAAACTGCAAAAATAAAAGCTCTAAAAGGGTCAAAACAGTCAAAAAGAAAGAAAATAAACCTTTTTACTGCAGAAAACCCTCTATAAAACTTTCACTTCAAAGATTAAAAAGATCCTCAAATACTTAACATTCAGTTTTTTTTCTTTTGAGAACTTTTTTGCCATTGATATCAAAGGTATTACTTGACTTTTCTTGGTTACTAAAAGTCAAGTTTTTGAGTAAAAAGGTTTGTAAATAATAGAGAAAGAGTAGAAGTAACTCTTGAAGTCATATATCCAGTTGTTTTAAGAAAAGTGTAAGACTTTATTAGTAAGAAAGTGTAAAAACTTCTTGTAAATATTTTTTTTGTATATGGTTTGGAAATTAGTAAAAAGAGTTTTTTTTTTATTCTTTCAATAGATTCCCAGAATATCTATATCAAGTTCTTGTATAAATTTATATAGCCTTTATTGGTTAAGACTAGTATTGATATTTCAAATATTATGTGTCCCAATTGTAATAGTATTATCTAATGTGGAGTTGTTTATAGTATAATTATTATATAGTATCCATTCTTTGTCTATTTTTTTAATAGTATTTTTTTAGATTGTGCTAATAAAATCATCAAGTAATATAGTGTGTATTTTATTAAAAGGGATTATATTGATATTTGTTATTGTATTGGTAATCATACTTTTTTTTTTTTAAGATAAGCTTGATTTTTTTTGTAAATCAGATTCTTTTTTAATATATCTTGATTGAACTGATATTACTTTTAGAAGTGATTGCTCTATTGCCTTTCTCTTATTCTATTTTGATTAGCTATTTTTTTCTAAATTAAATTTATTCTATTGTTCAACTACTTAAGGTTATCCAGAATTTGATAAATTGGATCTTAATTACTTTTATTTTTAAGATAGAGACTTTTAGATCTATTGCATATTCTTTGTCTGTTATAATAATTAACAGGCTTTCTGTTATTACCAATAATAAATTATTTGAGATTTTTATTTTGTTAATAGTGGACTTGTTGCCTTAAAGATTATATTTTTTTTTTCTTGTTAAGATGTATTCTTTTCTTGATCTCAGTTTTTGATTTATCCTTCAATGTTGTATACCAGTTGAGTTTATATTGTTTCTAATATTACAGTAGTTTGATTCATTTTTATATTATCAATTTGTTATTTATATAATTGTATAGGTTTTGTATCAAATTCTTTAGCTTCATTGAAATCTTATTTTTTTTGAGAATATTTTTGTTCTTGTCTAAAGTATTTTTTTGTACTTTATATTAGTTTATGCTCATAAATACAAATATGTCATTTTAAGATATTGTTAAAATCTTGTGCTATTAAGAAGCAGATTATAGCATAATTTTTTCTTTTGAGTATATGTAGATTTTTAGAAATGTAATATGCTTTGACCTTGATATGTTTAACTGCTCTTGCAATTAGTCTGATGATAATATTATGTACTTTGTATAATTGCAAGGATCATAAGTTGTACTGTTTAATGATTTTATTGATTTCTTCATAATTAAGTCCAAAATATTCATATCTATAAGATAAATACAAAACTGTGGGTAAAAGCTTATATAAAAAAACACAAATATCTCAATATAAATTCTGAAACAATTTGAATAACTCCAATCAATATAAAAATGTCAAAAGCTATATTCTCTAAGTCTGAACTCAGTGACAATAAAATTATTCAAATATTATTTCTTCTCTAACAAGTTATCATAGTTTTAGAAACTAGAGATAAATTAGATAGAGAAATAATAATAAAATAAGATGAGAAAAAAATAAAAAAAGAAGAATACCTTACAATAGGAAATAATAAAGAACTGATTAGAAATCAGTGAAGCAGTAAACATAGTTTTTTTGAGGATAAGACAAAATCTGAAATAGAAAGTATTAAAGATTTTTTAAGGAGTATTTTAGTCAGCCTGAAAAGATTATATTCTATAATAAATATTTTAAAGAAACAAACAATCTTCAAAAGATCAAGATATATTAATAGAGAAGTAAACCACTCCTAAAGATATAACAGTTCTTGATAGCAATCAAGAGAAGCAAGAGCCTATTGTTTTCTTATCTAAAACTATCTTAACATTTTTACAAGATAAGTAAAAAACTTTCTTAAATAACAATAGTAGACATAAACTATTAGAGAAAATTAAATAAGAATATAATATAGTTAAAAAGATAATTGGAATTGATATATATAATATTAGAGGAATTACAAATAAAACAAAATAACAAAACCTGATTGAACAAATAATAGAACAAGGAATAGATATATTGAAGTTATATAAAATAAAACCAACACAAGTCAATATACATTGGGCATTCAACAATCAAAAAAACTATAAACACTTTTACAGTACTAATAAAAATATACCATTTGAGATAAAAGTCAATCTCTTAATTAGAAAAGATTTAGAAAAAAAAGTTGTATCAATAAAAAAAGAAGAAAATATATTATTTCCATCAATATACTTATAAAAAGAATAAATATTTGTATTATACAAATTATATTTTTTTAGATAAATTAAGGTATAAAATAGTAAATCCATGAATCTATAGCACAGTAGTAGTGCTTCCAGATTATAATAATTAGGTCAAGAGTTCAATATCACATAATAGTCAAGTGAAAATTAAGCTATCAGTGACACAAAAATCTTATCATGATGATCCAGTATTTCAATATGTCATAACAAAGAATTGTCCACTTATCATATCCATAACAAGACAGGAAAATCAGTCCTATGTACAAATGGAAGAAATAAAACAGGTTTCTAATAAGGCAAAGCTAAGTGATAAAATATCTTTAATATAAAACTGATCCCCTATTAAGTGGTCAAGTTGAGTAGCAATGTGTCCTGGTGTTTAAGAAATACAAGACAAACTTCTATAAGAGACAAAGATGAGTTGCAAAAAGAAAAAATTAAAGTAATTAAAAAACAAGACAGGTTCCCATAAAAAATATTCATATCAATAGGAGTTATAAAAGATTTTGTATAAAAGATCCTTAATACTAGTGATGTTAAGCATCTTAGACAAGTTCTTGATATATTAGCTTTCTTATATAGAGATAACAATAAATCATTCAGTAGATTATAGTTCTAGAAAGTGTTATTTCAGTTAAATGAAATTTAAAAATATAGATGGTACTTTATTAAATTGATAGATTAAAATATTTCCAGATCCTTTGATTTAATTAATGATTAAGAAAAAATCCTATACAAGATAATTACATTTTCCCTTATCCTGGTTGAGTAAGACATAAATAAATAGATGTTTCTTGTATTATTTATTGATCTGTAAATTTTTAATCAGTGCAGATAATTACTCATTCTAGTTGTCCCTAGAATCTATCTTAATAATTAATAAAGATTTTGACACTGATACAGAAATGAGCTAGCATGTTAAAAAAAAAAAAAAGTATAAGATAGTATAAAATAAAATAACCAGCCTTATTAAAAGAAAACATAGACAAGACTTTTATACAATAATAATAAAAAATTTAATGCAGTTTATGATTTATCAGAAAATAGAAAATCCTTTTTTAAAGTAAACTTCAGATCATTATGATAGGTTAAAATCCCATTATTCAACTTTCTTATTAAATAGAACTTTATAGATATACAAGCTTCATAAGAAGATAAAAAAAAAACTTTAATAAGAAAAAACCTAATAAATAATAGTAGAATAGATTATATTTAAATTTCTTATAGTCTAAGTTATCTATTATTCTAATTCAATAATCAAAATATAGAAGATATTATAGATAGTAATCACACTATGCTTTTAATAATTTTATGTAACAAAAATCTTTTTATAAGAAGCAGAATTATAAAACTCATTACAAATATATTAAGAAGAATTAATATAAATAGAATATCTTTATTATAATAGCAAGCCTTTTATGAAAATATAGATTATAAATTTAAATATTATTAGAACTATTGTTCCAAGAAGAATCTAATTAAAATTAAAAGGAGGATTAAGCAAACAAGTTGTGAAAAACCTTTGAGAAACTGTTATTTAAAACAGTCTTTAACAAATTAGCAATAAGGAAAACAATCCAGTCAAAAGTAAAGTATTACAAATATAGTATTGAATTTATTAGTTATAAAAAAGCTTTATAACTTAAAGAACTTTACAATAAAACAGAGATATAAAAAAAAATAGATAAGCTATAGATCCTTAATTTAGCTATGAAAAAATATAATAGTGACTATAATTCAAATTATCAAATCAAGAATTATTGTAGTGTGAACCTATCCAATTCACCTCTTAAGAATCAAATGGAGATAAATAACTAGTGCAGAAAAATATCAAGTTAGACTTTTAATGTGATATGCAAAAGTTTCTAGTTTGGACAATAATAAATGAAGAGATTTATCACTAATAATTTAGGTAAGAAAGACAGAATAATAATTTCAAGTTAAAGATAATTTTATTGTTGGATAAATCCTGAAGAGACTTCAGAGGAAGAATTTTTTCCTTTAAATATATAATTGAGTTATATTATATTTGAGAATATAAACTAAGATAAATAATAATAACAGAACTCAAGTATTCTTTAAAAATAATAGTTACATATAATAAGATAGAACTATAGAATATTCTATAATACTTTATACTAAGTTTGCTAATAGCAAAATTGATTATCAATATTCTAGAAGTGTTTTAAAAGATCTTTACTTTCAGATAATCAAAAGGATCATTATATGTTGATCTGAAGTACTGGGATTATCCTGATTATTAGGAAAATCATATGGTGAAATTTATAGTTTAACAATTCTCCAAACTAATCTGTGAGTTTCATGAGTTAAGCATCAATTAGGAATTGAAATTCAGCAGCTGCTATCTTGTAGATATTTTTAAAAATTATTTTTCTTATTCTCAAGATTTGTTCTATTCCTGTCTTCTCAAAAAGGTAATAGGTCCTAATACAAGCTCATTTGTAATATGCAAATACTTGATTATACAAAAAACTATATTGATAGCAATTTACCACTTGATCCAATAATTCTCTTAAGAGATAAGCATGCATCAAGATCATTTGGTCCTTGTTGTCCTTTGTAAATATCTATACTTGATTAGAACTTGTATTTCCAAAGATCACATGATATCTGCATATGGTAGAACTATATTTACATTTTCAGAAGTTGTTTCAAGAAAATAATCCATAATTTGATTAACAATAGTATTTATTTTGAGATTGTTGTATATTTTTGAGGCCTTAAAATAGTTTGCTGAGAAATAGAGAAAAATCTTGTCTATTTATATTTATTAAAACTTGTTTTGTGTTCCTGATCTTCACATGTTTAAGTAATATATTTAAGGATTATATCTTTTGTATTTTTGAAATGATATATTTTATCTATTATTAATAATATTTATCATACCAAGAGTTTATAAGCAAAAATGCATCTCTATCATTTTCTCCTTCTCTAGAAGAACTTGAAACTCTCAGTTTATTGATAATCAGGACTTGTTTTGAGAAAACCTTTCTCTTTAAGAGAAGGTAGAAAACTTGTGCTGCCAGTTTGATAGGCTTCAAAAAACCATTTCTATTTTGCATAACAAATATAAAAGCCTTTCAACAGACCTTCAGAATATGACTGATCACTGTTATTATCTCACACATATGGAACTAGAGAATAAGAACAATAATCTTTGCTAGTGGATTTATTTACTAAAGCAACTTTTCCAGTTGTAAGACATGGAAGCTCCCCTCTATTAGATAGGTCTTTCTCTTATATACTTTACTAAGTCTGTTTCTTTATAAGTGTTTGATTACTAAAACCATATAGTAATAGTTATAATACTTTCTGAGCTAGCTGGAATAGTGGTACAGTTGCTTTTTGGGCTACCACTATTTCACTATATCTTTTTTCTATTCTTTTTTTAAATATCTTCAACTCTTTTAAGTTTTCTGTTAAGTGGCTCAAATAGTTTTCATAGACTAAATAATAATTCTGAAAACTAATAGTCTTATAAAACAATTTATAATTTCTATTCTTCTCAATTAAATACTTTTTTAGAAGATAAGTATTGATAGAAATAGCCAGCACTTTTCCATTCAAAGTTCTCAACTGATAGGTACTATTTGAAAGAATATTGTAAATATAATAAGATTCTTTCTGTTTTAGTTTTAATTTCCCTGTAAAGTATTTATCTTGTATTATATTATACATTAATATTTTGTCACTTATTTTGAATATTGAGGTCAATTTTTCCTTTGATCATAATACTTCTTCTGTTTTTGTTGACTCCTCTGAATATTTTGCTTGGCAGTTTCTCTTCCTTGGTATAGTTTTTCTATCAGAATAAACAATTATAATAGAATATCTCCTTTTATTATTTCATTCATTTCTATAGAAGAAATTTGGGATTTTCATCTATATACTAAGTAAAAAGAAGTCATTTTTGTGAAGGATTGTTTGATCATTCTATATGTAAATAATACTAGTACAATATAGTTATCCCAATCTTCTTATCCTTTTATTAGTTTAACCAATGCTTCACATAAGTTTTGTTGAATTATTCTACTAGTCCATTAGTTTGGAAATAATATGGAGTAGATAATAAATGTTGTATTTCAAATTTCTTTAATAAATTATTAACTATTTCATTTCTATAATAAGTTTCTCAATCTGAAAATATCTGTTTTAGCATCTATGTTTACAAATAAGGGTTTGATATATGAATTCAGTCACTTGTTTTCCTGTTGCTTTGGAAATTGCCCTAGCTTCAGATCATTTAGTAAAATAGTTTGTTGCTATCACAATATATCTATTGCCTTTTTTCACATATGATAAAGGACTAACAATATCTATTTCAATTTTTGAAAAAGGCTCTCCAACAGGAATGGGATGTAAAGGATCAAGTATTCTATATTTTTCTCATCTTTAATATTTATCATATAATCTGATATAATCTTTTATATCTTTGAACATTTGTAATCGAAAATATTGACTTCAAACTTTTCAAACATCTTATCAATATCTATATATTACTGGTTCTATTTCATGTTTTTGTAAAACTTTGAGAAGTTGATTTTGCATTTTTCTTCTTTTGTCCTTCTTGTAAAGTATGTTGTTTTTAATTTTGAAAAATTTGCTTTGGCTTGTAATTGTTGTTGTTGTGTTTTATCAATATTTGATAATAGTTTGCTGTTTTATAAGTAGTTTTTGAGATGATAATAGTGTTGAGTATCCATTTTGCTATTTGTTTGCCAGGATACTGACTACCTGAACTGTATTTTCTTTAGTATCAGATTTGTATGATGATACTATAAATAATTAATATTGAGTTTTGAAATTGGAGCTTGTCCACCAGATAGAATTGTGTAAGTATTATAAAAAAAAGATTATTAAATTTTTATAAATATTCTTCAGAGACTTGCTTATTCTCAGGAAGTTATCAATAAGTATTGATCAATCATAGAGAGACTTCAGTCATGTAATTAACTTCATCAAAGATGATTTTATTTCATTCTGAGTTTTTTGTGTATTTAAAAGGGGTTTTTTGTCACCTTTTTTTGTTTTTACTTGCAGATATAGTCATCTTTAAATAGCCATCTATTTCTGTCACAACTTTTTGACATTTTTTATAGAAAGTATATATATAATGATCTTGTATTCTTTCATTGCAAATATTATACCATTGCCTAGCAAGAAACCAATGGTTTTTAGTTTAACATTCTTGATTTCTTGTAAAACATTTTTGTTTTGAAGATTTATCCTCTTTAGAAATAAGCTCTATGTATAATTGATAAACATCTTAATCTAACATAAGAATAAGAGTTTTGTCCTTATACATTTGAGATATAACATCTGTATTATTATTCTTTTTTCCAGTTCTATGGATAACAAAATAATTGTAAGGTTCCAGATGAAGAATCCATCTTGCTCTTCTTCCTTTTAGTTCAGATGTCTTTAACTATTATAAAGCAGAATGGTCAGTGATCAGATAGAAATAATTTCTCCTTAAGTATTGATAAAAATGTTTTACTGCCCATACAACAGCTAAATATTCAAGTTTAGTTGCTGCATAATTTTGTTTTGTCCTAGTTAAACTGCAACTAGCATATGCCACAACATATTCTTTATTTTAATTATTTTTCTGAACAAGTACAGCCCCAATGCCAGTTTCTGAAGCATCAATATAGACATAAAATAATTTGGCAAAATCAGGATATCTTAAAATTAGAGTAGTGATTAAACATTTCTTCAAGAATTTGAAAACTTTTTCTTGGGCTTTTGTTTATTCAGATAATGTATCTTTCTCCAGTAATTAATTTAAAGGCTTAGCAATTATAGAAAAGTTCTTGATAAATTTTCTGTAATAGAAGTCAAGTTTTAAGAATCCTCTGACTTGTCTTATAGTGAAGAGTCATGGATAATTGTGAATCTTGTAAATCTTTTTATCATCAGGTTGGATTCCTTCTTGATTAATTTTATATCCAAGAAGTTTGATATGTGGTAAAAAGAAGTGATATTTTTTTGAGTTCAACATTAAATTGCCTTGCCTAAGAATATCTAGAATGATGTTAACATGCATGCAATGGTCTTTAAATATTTTGGAAAAAATAGTAATATTATTTAAATAAACTTTGACAAATTTTCTTCTGAATAGGGCAAGGACTTTATTCATTAATCTCTGAAAGGTTGCAGGAGCATTGCATAATCAAAATGGTATAACATTGAACTTATAGAGTTCAAACTTTGTGATAAAAGCAGTTTTCTTTTTGTCTGTATAATTTATAGCTACTTGTCAATAATCACTTGCGAGATCAAAACAAAAGAATGATTTAGTACTATTAAAAGTTTCTAGAAGATCATCCACTACTGGCATAGGATAAAAATCTTTTTCTGTGACTTTATTTAACTTTCTATAGTTAACACAAAACCATTTCTTGTTATTTTTCTTTGATACTACTACCCCAAAAGAAGACCAGGGACTAGTAGTTATACTAATAATTTCTTTTTGCAATATGTTCAGAATTTCTTTCTTGATAAATTCTAACTGATTAGGAAAAGCTTTATATATTTTTTGTTTGATTAGTTTCACATTACTAGTATCAATGATATGGATTATCACATTGGTTCTTCCCAGGTCACTGGTTTGTTCTTTCTTGGAGATGCTTTTGACAAAAACATCTTTATTTTCATATAAAAGATCTTGTATAATTGCTTCTTGTTCTTTAGGTAAAACATCTATGTTTAATGTATTAGGTTCTTCATATGAAGTTTCTGAGAGATATATAGCTGGATTTTTTTTGAAGTAGCTATTGTAGCCATCTACTTTCAGCTTTCTCAGATGGCAAATACACTTGATAGATATAGAGTTTACTTCTTGTTGATAGGAAGTTGACTTTTATTATATGTCCTTCTATTCTTTCAATTGATTTCAGCTTTTTCTCTATATTTTTTCTAATGAAAAACTCTACTCCAGACCCTCTGGATTTTTCATTGTTACAGTTGTGAAAGAATTTATATATTTACTGTAAGTTAAAAGTGAAATTTACTATTTCTTCTATTAGTTTAGTTTTCTAGATTCCTAGGATATCTATATTGAGATCTTTTATAGGTCTAAATAGTCTTTATTGCTCAAGACTAGTATTAATGTCTCAAATTATTGTTAAACTCTTTCCGCTGATCCTCTGATCATATACAAAAAAGATATTTACAAGAAGTTTTTTACTTTCTTGCTAATAAAGTCTTTATACTTTTATTAAACCAACTTGAAGCTTGTCTTCATGTATCTTTTCTACCCTTCCTTACTTGGTCTCAACCTTCTTTGGACAGTGATTTTTTATTTATCTGCAGTAGACAGTAACTTATAATAAACCCCAGGTTCTTATATGATCTAATAGGAATTGGGTTATGTTGTTTCAGTATGATATCTCCTAATAGCCATGCATAGTTAAAGAAATTTTATTGGTATATATCTTCTATTGCCCAAAATAGTCATTCCCCAAAGATTTTTTTGCTTCATAATGATGGGAGGATACTAGAAGAGCAATGGGGATCCTTGTAAATTGTGATATTCTTCAACAACTTCTGGGGAAATGCATTCTCAACTGTAATCAAAGGATTGGAGCTTAGCATGGACCAGAGCCCATTCGGTCTTATTGCTTGACTGGGATAAAAAAAAGATCTTTGTCTTGAACTTTGCCTGACTGAAATGATAGAAGAGAAAGATCTCAGCTTGAACAAATAGCAGCTTTTTTATCACCTGGGGACTTGTTGCTTATATCTTATTGATCTCATGAAGCTTGATTTGTAGGTTATCCCAATTGGAGAAATGGAGCAGACATGAGATACCAATCAACTCTTTTAATCATCAATGATGTTATCAGAACATGTGGGGTGACAATCTGCTGGCAATAGTGCAGTGGACTAGAAGAGTCTTTATCCAAAGACACTGTGAAGTGAAATATTGTTCTCAAGGCTGAACTTAGAAGCTATTATGTTATAATGAGTTAGTTAGATTATAATAATAGTTTAGCTATAGTATGTATTATACTGCTCGAATAAAAATGTACTTATATTTTCAATTGATTAATAAACTGACAATCTAGCCTGGTTACGAGTATACAAAAAAAAAAAAAAAAAACTAATGTTAATATCTCTAACATTATGTGTTCCAATAGTAATAGTATTGTCTAGTGTGAAGTTGTTAATGGTATAATTCTTATACAATATTTGTTTTTTATCTAGTTTATTAATAGTGTTCTTTTTAATCATACTAATAAACTCATCAAGTAGTGTGGTGTGTGTTGTGTTGGAAAGGGTTGTATTAGTTTCTGTTATTATTTCTATAGTAACTCCTTTCTTCCAGAATGAGCTTGATTTCTCTTGTGGATTAGACTTTTTTCTAGTATATCTTGATTAGACTGGTGCTTTTTAGAAGCAATTATTCTATCACCTTTTTTTTATCCTGTTCTGATTACTTGTTTTCTCCTCAATTATATTTATTCTAGTATTTAATTGCTTGAAATTATTCAGAATATGGTACCGAGAATCTTGATCACCTTCACTTTCTGGATAAGGACTTTAGACCTATTATGCAAACTTTTTCTTCTATTACAGTGATTGATTGGCTCTCTGTTACTACTGATAGCAAAGTATCTAGGGATGTCTAATGTTCTAGCCATATATTTGCTGTCTTGGAAGTTGCATCTTTTTTCTTTTAACTTTTTTCCCAGGTCTGTCCTTTTCTTAGGGTGATTTTCAATTTTTGAGTCATTCTCAGATGTTGTATGCCAGTTTGCTCTGTTATTGTTTCTGATATCAGTTTGGCCCAGTTGTCGTGAGTGTAGTTTGTTTTAGGGTGAGCTTTCTCTTTATAATAATTACTGCTTTCTATTTTGATCACTTTTTTGTCATACACTGTGTCCTTCCTGAAGTACTCTTTAACACTTTAGTTAAGTTTGTAACTGTATATAAATATATGTAATCTCAGGGCCTTGTGCAAATCTTCTGTTGCTTCAAAACAGACTACCGCATATCCTCTTCTTTTCAAAGTGAAAAGATTTCTTGATATATAACATTCTTTGATCCCTGCATACTGTGTTGTCTTACTATAAGACTTGTGAAGGTATTGTGTATATTATATAGTCATAAGGATTGGCTGTTATGATTTTTGAGAATGGTATTGACTTCATAGTCATCTGATTCCTATTAAGTAAAAATTGCTCTAAAGATATCTACTTTGATATGAATAAATCATCTATTCTCCAAGTCTTACTGGTTTAGAATGAGTCATGCTTTGATTCTCCTTTGAGAGCAAGAGTGGTTGTAAATATGAATACTCGAGACCTTTCTATATTTTTGTAAGACAGTCTTAATTTCTTAATGGGTATAACTACAATTAAGATCTATCAATGTAACAATCATTATCTTGTTTTCTTTTTCTGCTATCTCTTGTTTAAAGAATTTCTTTTCTGGTGATAAGTATGAAGTTTTCCATTTCTCTGCTTGTATAGAAATCAAGATAAAGTTTTCTTCTTCTTTCTTATTAATCTTTTCTATATATTGTAAGGCATCTTCCATTTCCTCAAAAGTAAAAGTTGTCTAGGTATTACTATTGAAAAAGTCTTTTTTGAATGGTAGCATGTCTTTAGGTAGACTTAAGATACCTTGAAGATAGGCTAATCATTCTTTTTTTATATCTCCTGATATTCTGGAGGTGAGGATTCTGACCTTGAATTCTTTCTTATCGGTAATATGTAATAGATTTAAACTGGATAGCTTGGGTCTGTTTCATATATTATGGGAGATTTGTTTCACTATGTTTTTCTCTTCAACTCTTTCCTGAATGTTTACCATTTCAAGTTCTTTCTTCAGCTCTTTCTCCATGTCTTTATCACTCATTTCAACTTTGATGTTATTTAGAATTTCAATCTTGATTATTAGTTGAACTTCCATATCCTTATTTGAAGTGGTTTTTTCATTTAAAATTGAGTTTCCTAATATGAAATTTATAAACTCACCCTTGATTCGAAAAATTTTCAGAATATAGAGGGGAAACCATTTGTGAAAATATCTTGTTCCAAGATGCATCTGACTTTTTCTTTCAAGAAGGGTACTATAACATCTTCTTTTCTTCTTTGATCTTGTATCTATAAATATAAGATAGGTGTTTTAAGAACCTCTGTTTTAATAAATGTAGTTGGATCTATATTTAAAATTTTTGCAAGAATACTATTGAGCATTGAGTATTCTGTTGGTCCTAATGTCTGATTAGACTTGTCTTATGTGGTGAGAGTGTTGAAGATGATTTGGGTAGCCCATGTTTTTTTTCTCTGATCATGTTTTTCAACTATTCTGACTATTGTATCAAGAATGTGTAGCTCTCTCTTCTCGATAATTTGCATGATTCTTTATTTCTTTGTCATATTGGTCACATGTAAAGAAGGATAAAATGCTAATTTGTTATTTTGTTTATCCTTAATTTGTTTATTTATTTATATTTAACAAGGTACATGAGGTTAATTGTTTGTTGTCTTGTTTGATATCTTGTTTATTTGGATGAGTCATTGATCTTTCCTATTTGATTCTATTTATTTACTAGATTTGATATTGATCTTTTTTGTTATAAAAATAAGTCATTTATACATAAACACTTGATAAACCTTGCTATATTGTTTTGATGCTGAATTATTTGATATATATATATTCATGTAACTTGTTTTGATGTTTAGACAAGTGTATATGGAATCAGAATACTTTACTGTTTTGTTCTTGGGAGCCTTTGATATCCTTCTGGATTTTGTAAACTTTGAGTTTTTTCTGATTTATCAGTAGGAACTATTGTTTGTAAAGTTCTTTTTAGTGTCTAGAAAGGTATAAACCAACATTGACCTGGCTAGAAGCTTGGGGAATTGATATTGGACTCTTCTAAGCTTATTATAAATCAGCTTGCAAATGTGTTTTCCTTCTCTTGTAAAGTAAAGCTAGTATAATATTGTATTGCCAAATCTTTTTTTAATTAATAAAATAATCTCTTGAAGGAATAGTTGAATGTTCTAGTTTATTGTTAAGTCTTGGATCTTTGAGGAATAAGATGTTTTTAAGCTGGCTTTTCTTTTTCAAGAAAATTACCAAAAAAGAAAATTTTTAAGGAAAAAGGGAATCAGCGGAAAGAGTTTATTATACAATACAGTAATTCTAGATTTTAATATAATATACAATCTATTTAAAAATAAAATATTATTATTCAAAACAAAATTTAAAAATTTTTCTATTTAAATTTCTAGATAAATAGAGCTTTATTGATATACAAACTATTTAAAAAAGAATAAACAAAATATTTACTGTATATAAAATAAATTTTTTTTTTCACGGGATAACAAAGCTTAGTCATACATAAAATTGCATATCTGTACAGAGATTTCAGCTATATATAGTACACACCTAGCTATATATATCTTGGAGAATATATACAAAGAACTTGATGTTTATTATGGTACCTCAATGTAAACTTATTTTCAGATTATTAGCCTGCCAATATGACTTGTTGTTAGAAGAAGTCCAATTACTCAACTTCCTATATCTACGTTATATATTTCTTTTCTCTAAGGTTTGTAACATAGTACCCCTTTTATATCTCACTTGCCCATTCATACTGCAATTTT
>CAJVPT010003504.1:0-15139 GCA_910592055.1 Acaulospora colombiana
TGCGAACATATTTTTTGTGTGTGGTCAAGAGATCAGCGGAAAGAGTATTATAACAAAGTTTTAATAGATCTCAAGTTCTTATAGAATTGAAAAAATATGTGAAATAATTAATAAAAACTTGTTTATTTCTTTTATTAATATGAATTCTATATATTTAACCATAATATAAAAAATTTTATACTATTCAAAATTTAGAATCAAACTGAAGTAGGTAAAATTCTTTAAAAAATTTTTTAAAAACAAGTACTATTAGATTATAGATAGTAATAATAAAATAGGAAAGTTGTCTTTTATTAACAAAGTTACTTTATAATATTCTTTTATAGTATAAGATAATAATATATTGATTAACCTGTAGGTCAATAGTGTAGTGGGTACACTCTCAAGTCACTGTTTACGAATTACCAATTCAATTGCACTAAAGAATGATTCATGCAATATAAATTATATTGTACAAGAATATATATTAATCAATCACATGTACACTTGGATATAAACAACTTATAAAAATCTACTGTTCGACTATAATGTAATAAATCAGGTCACACAGGTTCTGGTTAGTTTTAATACTAGAAAAAAAGAGAAGATTTTTACTATCCAGAATATATAAAAATATCAAAAAAAGTCAAGAAATAATTTTGATTGATTCATGCCTCTAATAAAAATATAAACATCTGCCTTTTCTTGAAAAACACCCTTATAGAAAATTTGGAAGACTTTGGTTATTTTTATCAGTTGAAAATGTAACAGGTCATAACAAACTTGAATTAATGGGAGATCTATAAATTATGAAATCAATAGCTATTAGAGAGAATAGCTTGCAGCAAAACTGGTAATTAGCTTTAATATCATGATAGGAACTGCAACAGGTGGACATGTTTGGAAGAGACCTAAGGCCTTATTTGATTAAAGAATACTCCCTATAGACCATATCTGAAGAGTAGTTAAAAATAGTCACAATGGGAGACTTATGTTATTCATATAGTATATTATTGAACTGCCTGAAAATCAACACATAACTGCTATACATAGAAAAATCAAGATTTGAATCAATCCTCTGAAGACTATAAATAGTAAGGATTATCTATGATATCTAATATTATCAAGTGATAAACAAGACTATACTAAGGAACACATATTACAAGTCCCTTAAAGATTGAATATAAAAGGAAGTCTACAATGGATCTTCAAAATATTATAAATCTGGATAGAATAGGGCAACTGATAAAAATAGTACTATTATGTGGTAAAATTGATAGACTTGACTAGTGATAGGTGGTTTAAAAGATTATATAAATTGCTTATATAATCTGAAATATACTATTGAAATCTCAATAAATATTCATCCTGTCAATTAGACTAGTTAAAAAAAAATAATGATATATTGATTTTTTTTTCTTTTCAAATTTTCTTGTTATTAATAAAAAAAGTGTTACTTGACTTTTTGATTATTAGGAATCAAGTTTTTATTTAAAGAAAAGTATTAATAAAAGAAAGGAAAATAAAATAAATTTTAAAATTTTTTTCAAATTAATTTAATAAGAATAATAAAACTATATTAATAAAGAAATAAAAAAACTTTTTGTGAATAAAAACTTGAGTCTCTGGTGACCTGAATAGATTTAAATACATACTTCTTTTACTAAATTCTAGGAAATAAAAGAATCAACTTGTAGAATATTATCCTTAAAAACTGGATATAATATAGAGATAGAGGTTTTCTAGATAGGGGAAGGCTTATTATCCATCTTCTTATATACTATCTCTTGTTCTCTTAGAGTGTTTATAGTTTTTTCATAGTTTTTTTGAGAAATTTTTTTCTACTTCAGCTTGATCCTGAATTTTTTATAGCATTATATCATCTGATTTCTAATTGATTGATATAAAACATATTAATAATAAGATATAAACAAGGTTCCATTAACTATACTCATATATTCTAATGATATTATTAATAAAATAAAAGAGAATTAATTGATGTGAAATTCTTCACTCCTTCAAATTAAATATAATTGAAGCAAAGAGATTATGAAATCATTAGGATGGGTATTAAATTTCCTAAGTAATGAAAAAATAGTTATTTGTTTAAGTTGAAGTCTTCAATTTCTTATCATTCTGGTTAGGCTAAGTATATGAAGGAAGTTATTTCCTTATCCTGATCAGGCAATAAGACTAAAAAGCAAAAGACTTTGAGTCACTGCCCTTCTCTAGGATTAGTAATACATTTTCTTAAATATTGTATAATAATATTGTAATTGATGAAAATCTCTACTACTCTTCTCTTCTGGAACCTTCTCACCATTGTAAGGCAAAAAGATTCATAGGTAATAACTTTTTGAATAATGAAAGATATATACTAGTAAAATTTATTTAACTAAATGTAACTGCTAAAAGATATCAATAGTTATACAATATGACTGAAAGGTTACATAAGAACCTGAGATCCACTATAAACTGTTAAGGTCTGCACAGGTGGATAAAAAATTAATACTGAAAGAAAGGAAGTGACAAACAATATATTAGATCTGAGTAAATGATAAGTACTTTAGATGGTTACAAGAAATAATCAAGATCACAAATAGATAAGTTCCTCAGATGGTCAGGAAGAAAAAGAATATTTCAGAAAAGTTGACTCCTAATAAAAAGAGATCTTTAGTAGAGGTCTTTTGAAGAATATGGAGCAATTTTATTTTTCTTTTTTCTTTTTCTCTTTATGTAAACACAATTGTGCATTTTTAGATATACACTTTCTTTTTATTTTTCTTTTTCCCTATTTTAGTTTCTAGAAATCAGTTTCTTGAAGAATAATTGATAGCAGCAACCTGCTAGCAATAATAGGACAGTTAAAAAGATCTTTATCCAAAATTTATTCCAAAGCAAAATATTGTTTCCAAGATAAAGATGGGTCCCTAAAAAGGGAGGCAGGAACATAAGTCAAATGTCTCTCACTAGGAAAAATTAAAAATTTTAAATTAATAACTATAAAAAAACTATTCACAATTGTTTTTTATTATCTAAATCATAGATTTATAGCATTTCCTAACTTTTGTTCCTATTAAAGTGAAGAGCTATGAATTTTGTCCCTCAAAAAGGGACATAAGTAATCTGTGAAATTTTATATGCTAAATACTTTAGGGACCCATCATTAGATAGGGAATACCTATACATTATTTTAAATATTCAAATAAAGAATAAATGCAAAGCATAATAGGAAAAATAAGACAATATTGGGATATAGCAATATAATAAGATCTTGACACCTTCCTCTAAACAGAAGAAAATAAATTCATAAAAAATAAAAATAAAAAAATATGAATAGAAGAGAAAAGAGAAGAAGAAGATATTGGAAAGAAAGTAATAAGAAAAGAAATGCATAATGTCAAGAGTATTACTGATAATACAAATCAATATAGTCTCATAAAAGAAATATAGGAACAAGATATTAAAATTATAGGCCTATATAAAACTAAGCTAACCAAAGTAATGGCAAATGTGTCTTTTAAAATCAAACAAGTTATAAGCACTTCTTCAGTATTAACAAAGATATTTTCTATTGTACAGAAGTTAACATATTGATAAAAAAAGATTTGAAAATAAAAATAATATCAGTAAAAGAGGTAGAATAATACATAATAGTAGTCAATATACTCATGAAAAGAAATAAGATCTGTATCATCCAGATTTATATCTCCTTAGACAAGCAATAAAGTAAAAGAATATAAGAGAAAGTATAAAATTTTATTAAAGAAAAAAGTAAATAGAATTTCATATAATAATTATGAGAGACTTCAACATTATATACAATTCTGCAGAAGATAGAGTATCAACTTCCAGAGCAATATTCAAACTATCTTAGAATCTAGAAATTCAACTATTCAACTTTTTGAATTAATAAACTTTCATAAATACTTAAGTAATATAGAAAGGAAAGAACAAAACTCCAATAATATGGTATATCATAAGCAATAGCTAAACAGATTATATATAAATATTATAAAGCTTCACAAAATTCTTATTACTATATTTTGACAATCAAAGTATAGAAGAAATTACAGGCAATGATCATATAATACTATTGATAATATTACATAATAACAACCTCTTTATAAGAAATATTATTAATAAACTAGTTATAAAATATAAAAAAAGAATTGATATAAAAGAATTAATAGTAAAACAATAGCAGGCATTTGGGAAAAGTATAAACTATAAGTTTAAAATAATGTTAGATTCTTTGCTATAAGAAAAACTAGAAAAGAATAAAAAAGAAGCTTATGCAAACAAAATATAGAAGGTGTTTGAAGAACAAATATACAAAGTAATATATAACAAGCTCACTAATAAGAAGCTATCTACAGATATGGTCTAGAATATATCAAATATAAATGAGCCCTTCAATTAATAATACTCTTTAAGAAAGCAGAAACCTCAAAGAAACCTATTAAGCTATAAGTTCTTATTATAACAATTAACAAATATAATATAGTATACAATCCTAATCACCAAATTGAAAATTATTGTATTCAATATGTGTTCTAAATATATCCTAAACACTAATGAAAAAAGATATATAGGATGCAATAAAAGGTTTAAAGTTAACCTATCAAAATGCAAAAGTAAGATAGACAAGAAATGCTATTAAAAAGACCTTAGAGCAAAGATATAATGATTTGTAAAATAATTAAGAAAAATAGTAAACTCTTTGATAGATAGAGAGCAAATCCAAATAGTTTTAGATAGAATCAAAGTTAAAATAGAAAAAATGATTATAAAATAACTAGAAATAGTAAAATAAAAAAAAAGATAAGAAGATACCATTAAGAAGCATTAGAAATATAGATGCTAGCTTCAATTGCTTATAAAAAGACTGGAATGAAGAATACTGTCCCAAAAACTATATTAAGGGAAAAGAGTATAAAGATCTCTTAAAACTAATTTCTTAAGAAGAACTAAGTGAAATAGCCTGTATGTTTCCAAATAACAAAGCTTTAGAAAAATTACAAATCAGTTATGAAATGCTAAAAAGAATGTGCAAAGAAGAAAAAGAATACTTGAGAAAAATACTTAACTACTTTTTAAAATAGGAAGTCACTCTATATGACTGAAAACAGAGTCACATCTACCCCATAGCAAAACTCAAGCCATGAAAGTGTGAGCTCATCAACACAAGACCAATAATATTGCTAAAATTTACACAAAAGTGTTTTACAAAGATTCTTATAAATAGATTAGAAAATATTTGCAAGGTCAATAATATCCTAAGAGATCTCAACTATACAAGTCTACTAGAAAAAAGTATAGTAGAACTAATTCAAATCCTCAATAATATCTGTAAGGAAGCAAAAAAAAACAAAAAAGAGCTATGGATTCTTTTTTAAAATACAACAAAGGTATATGATACTATTAGCCTAAATATGCTAATCAAGGCCATAAAAAAAAATTAAATTCTAAAAGGTTTTATTTGAATTATAATTAGTCTTTCCTATAATAGAAGGTTTTAAGTAATATATGAAAAAAACCTAATAGAAGCAATTATTGTAGAAGATGGATCAATTAAAAAAAAAATATAGCACCTTTAATATAGAGAATATTTTATGACTTGCTATTATGTAAAATTCAAAATGATGAAACTAAAAAATATAAAATATCAATTACCTAAAATTCAAATTTAAAAGAAGATAATAGTAGAAAGTTAGAGTCACAACATGTAGCAATAACCTTCATGAATAATACTATATGAATAGCTTGATCCAGAGAAAATATAAAGAAATTCTAGAAGAAGCAAGAATATTTTATAAGGCAAATTATTTTTCAATTAATAGTAACAAATCAGTATTAGTTACTATTAATAATTTAATTATTATCCAAAGGAAATACAAGTAGAAATCAATAGAGAAATAGTTAGAAAACTGAATAGAACTAAATAAGCAAAGTTTCTGGAAATCTGGATAGATAACTAAAAGACAACTATTGAACTTAAAGAATGAGTACTTAAGGAAATCAATGTAATTATCAAAGCTTTAAAAAATAAAAAGCAGATTGATAAATAAATTTTTTATATTTTGAATAGAGTACTAATATCAAGAATTGAATTTAGAATGCAATACAGCATATTGTCTTGGAAGATGGGTAACACTTTAACAATAGCATATAAAAAATTGTTCAAAAATAAGGTCATACTATGTTGATTAATATTCAATAGTATAATATATTATTTTAATATCTATAACTTAAAAAGTATTTAGATGTTATAAGAAGAAAGTCAAATAATAGAACTAGACAATAGATTAAATAATTTGAAATTACAATGATTATTAAACTCAAGCAAGTATAGGTCAAATATTGGAAGACTAATAACTTACTTACTTGTGGCTTACTGAATTATCTTTCAAAAGATATAACTTTATACTGCAAGTACTAAAACTAACTAATGATATAGGTATTACTTTTCAAAGCTAGAAATAAAGTAATATTTTTGAATAGATTAGGAAAAAAGTTTAATTAAAGAATACTTGTTAATGGAAATGCTATTCTATTACTCTAAAACAATAAGCTAATATATATAGATCAATTAGTTGATTATGAAACAAAAGAAATAAAAATGGACAAATGCTCCAACTTTTACAGAAAATGAGCAAAGAATCTATTCTAGAATAATATTAATCTATAACTGAAATGATGCAGAAAAATAAATTAAAACAGCTTATAGAATCTTGAAAAAAAGAATAAATAAAATAGGATTCGGAACATTCTATTCTCAACATTAATTTTGACAAATAACAGAAACTCTGGTGATTACAAAAAACAAGTTTCAATAGCAACAGATAGTATAGAGAAAATTAATTCTAGAGGATACTAGAAGATACATTAAAATAGAATGCTTTGAATATGTTAACTCCTTTAAGAATCAAGAATCAAAAGTAATTTGATATCAAGGATATACAATAATAGTCAACTGATACATAATTAAAACAAGTATAAAAAATATATATATGATTCCCTATCTCAATACAAGAAAGTTCATTAAAAAAGTCTAATTACTGGAAATTTCAAGTTCTAAAGAAGCATTAAAAAAAATGATATATAAAACATTATATAATAATTAAGTAATCACTCCAAATAAAAAAGTATTATAATTAACAAAAAATAGTTAAAATAATAAAACTGGTCTCTATAGATATAAATATTAAATTTTGTAAAAAAAAAAAAAAACTAGATCACAAGCTTATTAAGGTTAAAGTATATTTCAATATTTAATATAATAAAGAAGCAGATATCTTTGCCAAAGAAGTACTAAAGTTCTTAGTAATAAAATGAAAAAATCTTTTCTTATCCAAGATAATTATAGAAATTAAATAACAAGATACAATGCTGGATATCCCTTATTAAAAAAATAATAATAATGTAATAGCCTATCAATAAACAACTCAAGGTAGAATCAAGAAGAGATGGAATCAGCAAATTCAAAACTAGCATAGATATACACTCTCTGGAAAAAAATCACTGGAATTTACTTTTTTTTTTTTTTTAACCCGCAGTCAGGTCAGCATGGCATGTCTTTATTGTATATATGCTAGATATTTATAAATTATTGTGACTTTCACATACTGACTCACTTGTCATTGAAAAAATATTTCTCTAAATGCAACCTAGGGAATGATATTTTGCTCCTTTATTAATTTGGATAAATCCTCTAATTAATAAAATCATTGCCTACAGGTCATTACTATAGCTTAAAATAAAATAATATTAATATAGTTAAAATCAAATAAAATAATATTAAATATAAAAAGTAAAATTTAAGAAGAAGTAAAATAATATTATTTAAAAATATTTAGAAATAAAAATATTAATTAAAGTTAATTTTAAAAAAAAACTTTTTCTGCAAAAATCTTCAATCGAAAAAAATTTCCTTATAAGGCAATAAAACAAAATTTTAATCAGAAACAAAACCAAAGTGACTGGAGCTCCTCCCAGGAGCCCTTTCAAGCTGCAAGATGAGTTCTCAATACTAGACATTGTGCTCTCAGATGTCTCAATATCAAAAGTTTCAATAGTATATAAACAAAACAAAATTTCGAAAGTATTTTTAACAAAGCCTACTAATGGAACTACCATTTCACTTCTTCTAAACTGTCCTGAATCATGGCTTATTCCCACCTGCAACACCAACTCTGATGATCTCGAAGTCATCCAAATCAATTTCCTCAAGAAACAAACAAGAGTATCTCCTCTCTCTCTCCAAGTTTCCACCCAGAAAATGAAACACCTCAATATTGAAATATTGAATACCTTTATGAATCACCAAACAGGATTTCACCTTGAAAAAGATGACAGAGAGCTTGCTATTAGGAAAGTGATCAAAAACATCTTAAACTATAAGCTCCACTGGCCTTGGAACTGAATCTCTATCTTACTAATGATAACCTTGGCACTTTCTCTCTCAAAAAAAAGAAAACACCAGCCCCCTCCCAATACTCCAGTAGTACAAGATGATCCTTCTTGTATAACAGAAAATTCTCAAGGAAACCTTCCCCCAATGTGAATCGACACATAAATCATCCTCACGGTACAGATCCATAGATCAGCCAGATATAGAAATAGATGAGCATTACACAAATGATACAAGGAATCTCCTGATAATGCGATCAATATCCAATTATGAGTAGACCTAGTAAACAGTAAAACAACTCAACAAGCTTTCAAGGATAACCTGCCTCCTACTGCCACTGGTGCATAGTCAAAAGAGGCCCAGCTAACAGAAGAAAATCTTTCGGCTCAAGCGAGCCTAACTATAATAAAACAAGAAGCTATCAAAGAATTCTATAATAGTATTATATCTTGTAAAGAAACCTAGAAGCTATAGTATTACTATTTAGCAAACTCAAAACCCTGTTCCAGATTCCCTCATCAATTACCATCAAAGCCATCCTAACAAAGATTGAGCATCGAGACAGAGCTTTTTTCTGATCCTTTGTAAAGACTGAAGCTATCAAGGGAAAACACCAAGTGGAATATGAAACTATCGAAAAAGAATTCCACAACAACTACATGAAAAAGCACAATATTGGGTACATTAATTGAATGACAAAAAAGAAAATCTGAACCATCCTAAATACATTCATCTTTGCAACATTCCGCCGGACCCACAACTTCTCCACATTTAAATTTTGGCAAATAGCTGAACTTTTAGGATATGGGTTCAACTTTTTAATGGATCCAACAAAGGAAAAAGTAAATTACAAAAAGCTTCTGCAAGCAACAGAAAAAATAATTAAAAACAATCTTTCAAACTTATCAGAACATCCAAGTGAAGTCCCAACAAAAATAAAAATCAAACTTCCACACATCCTACTGATCCAATTTCCAAGTCAAACAGGCCTTATGGCAAATGCCTTAAGGAGTTTTTACAACTTCGACCTTCTGCCTCCCAACTACTTTATAAAACTCCTTGAAATCCCCAATTATCCAGATAAACTTCCAGAAAAATGGCACGAAGTTTTTCCCATCAAAGAATGCAAGCAACTCAAATCCCTGGGTTTAATACTCAGAGAGCTCTGTGACAGCTTTTATGTACCAATAAACTTCCTGAGAGCTATTTTGACCTACCTCCACCCAAAAAGCCACTACCTGATACCTATCAAATGTTACCACAAAACCTAGCAATGATGTTTTCAATTACCAATGAACCTCATGTCATAAAATCAGCAATCAAAGAGCTATGAGATAACAACTTCACAGTTAAATTCCTTTCTAATTATTATTTCATCCAAAAACTTCTTCTTCCCCAGCTCCACTGGCATAGTGAAAATAATGGAATAAGCCTCCTCATTAAAGACCAAGAGCTGGTGACAGAGTTGCTTCAACAACTTCACTCCAGATATAAGTTCAGACTCCTCTTGGCCCTGAGTGGATAGACCCATCATTAACTCAAACTGACCATCCAATGATACCAAAGAACTTCAGCGAAATAGCAGACAAACTAAACATCACTCAACAAACACTACACAAAAAAAATCTGAAGTTTCAAAAAACTATCCAAATCACCAAAACACTTTATCATGGTTCCATTCCTCGGGAGTGTATCACTCCTTTGTTATCTGATCTACCCATAGTTAAAGAAGCCTCAGAATACCTAGAGAAGAAAGACATAACTTTTCAATTACCTTTTAATGACAATATCAATTTATCAACAAATATCTCTATTCTCAAACAATATTTCTATTTCGACAAACTCTTCCAAAACTTTATTGCAGAAACAGAGCTACTAGAACCCGATGTAGTCCTGATATCAAATTTCTACTGATATGAACAGTAAACTAGACTTAAACCTTAGTCATTCCTTTGATGATACGAACTGCTCCTACATAATATCCATACCCCCACAAAAGAAAAAAGATAACAATATCAAAAATCTCTTAACAACATCAATCCTAAATGTCAGAGGCCTCAATCAAGCCAGAAAACTACCAGGTCTAATTAACTCCCTCCCCAACTCAAGAAATATCATCATTTGTACTGAAACAAAATATAATACAAAACATCTCATCCCTAATAGAGTAGACAACTATATAATTATCACCAGTAAACCAGTCCTATCCCCCAGTAATAGAACCTGTATTATCATATCTAAGCTGCTATCACCATACATCATCACAACATATTCTGAAAACAAGTTTTGGTGTGCCATTTACTTAAAATTCAGACCAAAAATAAGTATGATTGTAATCGTTTTATATCTTCCACACAATAATATATTGAGAAATATAGCCACCTCTTCTCTACACAAATTCATCAAGGATCACTCTAATCACGAATTCATAATTGCAGGAGATTTCAATACATTTTCTCCTGGCTTCCCATCAATCAATGCTTTAACAAACAATAAAAGGAGAAAAATCTATAAATACCTCTGGGATTTTATTGATGCTGCCAAAGCATTTTTGAAGGAACACCTATATATGCACACAAAATCAGCCAGCGTATCCAGAATAGATCAGATGTGGCTTACACCTGGACTTGCCAACAAACTTCTTAGATACAACATCAACAACCCCACTCCCATCAACACTGATCATAGTTGTATAAAAGTTTGCTTTCAATGGTTCGAATACAAACCTCAATGCATCAGTTTTTCCACCAAAGTTTATTTATTCAACAAAGCTACAATAGAATAGTTTAATGCATTCGAAGAGGAGATTTCTCCCAACCTAAACCTAGATCCCTACCCAAAGTGGTTAGTCTTAGAACTGTTAATCAAAAAAGCCTTAAAAAACAATATTCCAAAAAAGAAAGCACAATGCTCAACCAAACCAAGAAAACTTTTCCCCAAATTGGACAAAGCAATAAAACAAATAAAAAATGCTCTCAAAGATATAAGAAATAACAAGCATCCAACAAAGTTAATATCAATGGCTAAAACCCTACATGAGAAAGTTACAAAAGCACCTCCCACCAATAAATCTCTCAGAAAAATCTTCAAGATACTAATAGTCGAAAAGCAAAAGCAAATAGCTTCAACATTACAAGTCTATATACAAGCAACAGTGAAAGAAAACTTTACCAAGTTCTGGAACAGCCCTAGCCGATACATTAAAATTGCCCTAGGAGATCTAATACCCTCTCTCAATCTATCCATATTACATGATGGAATACAATGCAGGATGACCCAGATATCCTAGCAGAATTAATCGTCGTACACTATAGACAACTCTTATCAGCAAAAGAATTTGTTCTTGAAGAATCATGGAAATCAAAATATCTCCCTAAAAAAAACATTCAAAATAATATATATAGCAGACTACTATCAGATATTTCTTTCTCAGAAATGAAAACAGGCATATCATCTTTCTCTACTAATAAAGCACCTGAAGCAAGTAAAATTCCCTATGAAATCTAGAAACATATTGAAACTGAAGCTTACAAAGCACTACTCAAGATCTTTAATGATATATAAAGAACCGGAAATCCATCAAAAGCCTGGAAGCAATCAATTGTCACTCTCTTATCCAAAAAGCTGGTATAGTCCCATAATCTGTTTGACATCAGACCAATAGCCTTACTGGAAACAGGCTGCAAGGTGTTCACAAAAATCCTCAATACAAGACTAGCAACCATTCTTAGCGAAAACAATATCTTATCCTCATCCAATTATACAGGAATGAAGGACTAGAACACAATGGAATCTATCACCATAATCAGATCATCAATCAACACTTGTGCATCTTTCAATCAAAAATACTGGCTAGCTTCCTTTGATATCTCAAAAGCTTATGACTCAGTAAACCTCAATAGCCTAGAAACAGCCATACAAAGGATAAAAATCCCACAAAACTTCATTAGAATTATTACAAATCTGCTTCAAAACTGATCATTATGGTTTATCTCACACTACAATATCACCTACCCCGTAATAGTATCCCAAGGTCTGGATCAGGGTAAAACAATTTCTCCCTTCTGTGGGTAATATTCTATAACCCAGTAATAACCAAAATCCAAAGCACTTTAAAGAAGGATGACAAAGTATTTGCATATATAGATGATGTGATCTTACTTATCAAAAAAATCAAAGATTTACAAGTTGCTACTGATATCTTTACCTCCTTCTTGAAAATAAACCCCATAACCTGCAACAAATCAAAGACTGAACTTATAACAAACAACTTAAGGAAAAGTGATGAGAGAAAGAAAAATTAAAAGTAGAAGATATATTCATACCACCAATAGCTCTCGATCATAATATTAGATATTTGAGAGTATACCTCAGTGACAAATCCCCAGAGAAAGTGACATACAAAAATCTGATAACCAAAATTGACAATTTCATGAAATGTATATCAAAGCAAAGAACCTGGAATGGGTCCATAACTAAACAAGTAACACAGTGAGTCATACCCGCCCAGCTTGAATTTGCCTTACAGGTCATGCCCACTAAGGAAAGTGAGATACAAAAATTACAGATCTTGAATAACAAGTCAATCAAAAGCAAGCTTGGGGTAGAGAAAACTCTGTCCACAAAGCACTTCTATCACCATTGGGTCTCAATGTAGTTTCACTTGAAGACTGAAGAAAACAAATTCTAACCAAAGTGCTGGTCTCTGCTCTAAACAGCAACAAAATATTACTTGTAATAAAACAAGAAATTACAACTATCCAAGCTAGCACAGCTATATGGGCATGCCCCCTATGCCAACCTCACTACTTCAAACAATTGTGACTTGTAGAAGTATTTATAATAGCCCTGAGACATCGCATAAAGGTTTGCCCACACCCATGCCCTTTCAACATGAAAAAAAGTGATATATCGATTGGACTGCACTTCACATTAGACAAAACAATGGCACTAAACTTATCAAGACAAGGTATCAGAAATATAAGGCAGCTTCTCAAATACAACAGCAATAAATGCAACATATGGGATAAATTCCAGACTAAGCTAGGAAAGGTCTATCGAGGACCAACACCCAGATGGTTCAAAATGAATGTAACACTTCCTCCAACTGTAAAGGGCAATACCTTACCCCTTCTCAACCTATCATCAATTCTATGGGCATTTTTAGAAAAATCATGACTTAAAATCCTAAAGATGAGAAAAAATACTAGGCAAGGTGAAACCATCATAGGCAAACATGTTGTTCTTTCTAAACTATATAACAAACTAATCACCTGTTCATGTATCATACAAACTTGCCTAATATCAATTATAACAACTGCTGCCATATCCTTATGGCATAAAAAAACAAAGAATGGTCTTATACTTCTAAATAGTGTCAATGAAATTATGGAGCAAATCTCACTAATTTCAACTCTCAAGCCCTATATACAAATAAATTCCACCACACTTATAACCCCACAGCATATTCATATCATTCAGACTATGAATAGATATTTAACAATGGGCAAGGACATAAGTATCCTGTACGAGAACAAATCCCGATTGCACAACGAATTCTAGGCCTTACTAATAACAAAGCTACACAAGATCAATCACTACTTCACCATCAAATGCCATTTAACAAATGTATTAAATCTAATCCTACCTACTTACTCAAATAGAAAAGTTAGAATCCTCTATAGCGCTTACATAGATGAGCTAAAAATATTACAAAAAACTAAATCTTTAAACATCTAATTCAATAAAATAGAAAGCAGGGAACAAATAACCCCTACCCTGGTTCCTCAAGTACTATCTAGAATCCATTGTAAAAACTTTAATAGTTCTCCCTTAATTAATTATTCAATCAGATCCAACATTATTAATTGGCTAAAATCCATCAATCATAGCAAAAACCTATTTCTCATCAATGCAAGTCAGAATTGTATCTACAAGTCCGTATCTATCAAAGCCTACATACTCCTAAAAAAAGTCAACAAGGAACTATGGCCAGAGGACAAAGTCAAATTCAGAATCTTGGTCACCTTTAGAACTAAATTATTGTTTAACTCTCTACCAATAAGGCACAAACTTTACAAGAGATATCCCTCAACATATCCTGATCAAAAATATCCAAGATGTGATTATAAAATTGAAGACATGACACACATGGTTGAATGCTCCAAAAGCAAGGAAACGATCTACAAAGCTATTCCAAAATTAAACAAGCTAATCAACCAATCTCAAAAGAAAAGACATGGCAAAACTATCACATCAGGAAAAAATTTTTCACTAGACATAGAAGAAAGTGTCTTACTTTAAACAGCCTTGACCATACCTAATGAGTATCTGAATGATATTACTAGTAATAAACTAAAAATCAAAATCACCAACAAATCTCTCAAAGTTCTATACAAAATCTGGAAACAACGTTCAGCCACAGCAACCACATCTCTACAGACTGGTATCAAATGGAAGCTGAGTAAAATAAACAAAAACAGTTTTCCAAAAAAAGAAAATAATAACAATTATGATCAGAGCTACAATATATTCAACAGTATCTTGGACACAATGGAAATCAATAACAATTCTACAAACTTAACAATTTTTATACCCACTGTAATCTCATCGTTTTTGAATGAGCATTAGCCATTCGACCTTGCTCTGGCATTCCCAGTTATAGACTGCAAGGGTGTCATAACAAGATAATCGCAATAGGCTATAGTTAACTTACTACTTTGTAAAGACTATTAATGTATTGTTTAT
>CAJVPT010003505.1:0-15136 GCA_910592055.1 Acaulospora colombiana
GTCAGATTTAGGAGATAATATTATGCTCTTCTAATAGCTTGATATAGTGTCTTTAAGTTAACCAGGGCTATTGCCAACAGTTTGTCACCATTAATTATTCTGAAAAATAATAAATTGCTAAAGTATAGCACTGGAAAAGGGAAAAAAAAATATAATTTAAAGCCTTTCAAAAGATTCTTGTTCTATTTCATAGTTTTCTCTTGAAAGGAGTTTACCTAATTGAGATATCCTCTAAGCTTCATGACATTTGAGGAACTCAACCATTTATAAAATGACTTCAATAAAAATATTTGAGAAACTTATTCTTCTACTGATATACAGATTTGCTTTTGCTACTGGAGTCAGTATCATATTATAAAAGAGTTTGCCTGATTAGGATAAAGAAATCTTTTCAAAAACTTTGTCTGACTGGGATAGAAGCTTGGAGACCTTAGCTTTTGTTCAAGAAAATTTTTTTACAACTTGAGAAACTTAATAAAAGATAGGAGTCAGATCTGTTTTTCTATTTATCCCTCATATTTCAATATCATAATTGTTTCCTAAAGATCAAACATATATAGTTAAATAGGATACTTTTTATGAACTTTCTTTTCTATATTATCAATGATATAATGAGACACGTGAATATAATCTATAGAAGTTTGTTTACATTTTTAAAATTGATATGTTTTGTGTCAGTCAATCACCTTTGATAAGAATTTGTGCTATCCAAAATTCAAGATCAAACTGAGGTAGACAAAATTCCCCAGAAAATCATGAAAGTGAAATATAAAGAATTTTGGTGTATATGTTTTTTTTTTAGTTTGTAATTATCAATCAAACATGATAGGAACTAATTTTATTTGTAATTCTTATAACGGAAGTTGGCTTAAGCACAAATAAATTGATACAATAAATTAAACACATTGGTAAAAAAAAAAAAAATCACATATTAATAATTTTTTTAAAAAGTTATACTAACAAATTAAATTTTTAGATTTAACATGTAGGACTGAATCAATGGAGTCTATTTAACTGAATATATATATGTGCATATGTATATTTAACACAATTCAAGATCAACTTTTGTTTCTTCATTAATTATATCCTTTAAAATAGGTGAATCAAAAAAACAATTGAGTAGCAAAATAGGTGAATCGAGAAAAGAGAAAGGGTGGATGGATAACAACAGTAATGATAACAAATATAGCAAGAACAATATAGGTACATTCAATTTAACACAATCCGAGTTCAGTTTATGTTACTTAGCTAATTCTATTTACTAAAATAGGTGAATTAAGAAAATTGAAAGAACAGGTAGATAGCAACAGTGATGATAATAAATATAGCAAAGACAATATAGGTACTGTCAACCTGCTCAATTTCTTTTCTCCTAAATTAAGCAAATGAATGAGAACTAAAGCAAGGAAACATAGAGTTAGAATCCTTTACTAATATAAATATACTATAGTTCCTAAGGGAAATAAAAGTAAAGATCTCTCAACAATGCTTTTATTAACAAAAGAGTCAAGAAAAAGGGAAAAGGGTCAAGAAAGAGGCAAGAGGATATTTGTAATTGTATAAAAACAAGAACAAATATTTTATTTATAAGATACTATTGATGATTTGAATACATATTTTAATATTAATATCTCAAGGTTTTTGAATGCCTATAAATACTGTTTTAGACTATGGGATCGGCGCTCATGTCACATGACTTGGGAAAGGGATCTTTATTAGCATTTTATGGCCAGAGGACAAAATTGGTGTTTAACGAGAAATCAAAGTTGACAATCGTTTTTAAGCAAATAAAAAAAAAATGTTCTTCAGATCAAAATACCTATAGTTTATTAGTCACGTTTTGGTGATTGACATGTGACTTTGATGAAAAATTAGCATTTTTGTCAGATGAATATAAAAGATCTACAGTATATTCAATTTAACACAATCCGAGTTCAGCTTATGTTACTTAACTAATTCTATTTGCTAAAATAGGTGAATCAAGAAAAGTAAAAGGGTGGATAGATAGCAACAGCAATAATAAATATAGTGAAGATAATATAGGTACATTTAATTTAATACAATCTGAGTTTGACTTATGTTAATTTGTTAATTCTATTTATTAAAATAGACAAATTGAGAAAAGAGAAAGAGCAGGCAGGTAGCAACAATAATGATAGCAAATATAGTGAAAATAATATAGATATGTTCAATTTAACAAAATCTGAGTTCGGCTTATATTAATAATTCTTATCAATTCTATTTAGGAAAATTGAAAAAAAGAAAGAAACAGGCAGATAGCGATAATGATAATGACAAAGATAATGATGATGAAATTGAGATATAGTCAAAAAATATTTCTGAAAGAAAATATACTAGTTAAAAAATTTTTTATTAAAATAAAGCTAGGTTAATTTAAACATATTTAATTTAATTTAGTTAAATCAAAGCAGTTATAGTTAAACATGCTTTAAAATTGATTCAAAATATATCAAATTGGTTTCAAATTGTTTTTGCATTGAATCTAAATTGAATTCAGATTTGGATCAAATCAAATCAAATCAAATTTGAATTCAAATCGGATCAGATCAAACTATTATAGTTTCGAATCAAATCAGATCAGTTTAAAATGAATCGGATTCATATCCGATTTATATTTATAAAAACCGAATCAAATTGAATCTAGTTAAAATCCAATCTGATTTGATCCGTTATGATCACTATCTCTCAATATCTCAATAAAGATATGCCAAAGCAATATTATTGTGGGTTAAAAAAAATATTAGAACTCAAACTTTTATCAAAGAAAAATTTTTTAAGTCACAATATTAACCATATATAAAATTATAACAGACTTCCCCAGTATACAAAAGTATATTAAAGAAATAGCTTACAAATGAAAGAAACTGCTTTATCATAAATAATAAAACTGGTGTCATATCTTTTAACAATGAAAACAAAAAATAGAAATTAATAAACAAATAGAAAAACAATATAAATAAGAAAGAAAATTCAACAAAATGGTAGATAGATTAATAAATAAGCTATCAAAGATAGTTATATTACTACTACAAATCAATATTTGAACAATTTTATTAAATATAACAATTTATTTTTTCTTTATTTAATATAAAAATTAGTACTAGTTTTATCTTGAAAGGTTAGTTTCTCTCTTGGTTTAAAATAATATAAGCTATCTGGTAAACTATAATTTTAAAAAGTTTAGTGACATAAATAATATATAGAATACCTTGTATTTTCTTTTATAATCTCTACAATATATACTGCATATTATTTTATCAAAGCTAATAAATAAGGTTAAGTTAGCAAAAAAAAAAAATCTTTAATAAAAATAATTAAAGAAAAAAGAATTAAAATAAATTTATTACATTAATACTATTATACTATATATCAAAACAAATTTTATTAAAAAAATTTTTTTTTATCACGAATAAGCATTAAATGTGAGACTTTATTTAAATAATAGTATTTACTATCATTACATTAACAATATTTACAATCATAAATTAATTGTAGCCTATCGCAAACAAATTTTATTAAATTTATATACTTCTATTTTGTTTATAGCTATAATTTTCAAATACTTTATATAAAATAAATAAAGCAATAAAAAGAAATATTTTAATTTATTACTATTAATTAATTGAAATCTTATTTATAGTTCAAAGAACAATTTAAAAATACAGTGTATAACAAAACTTTTTGAAATTCTTTATTTATTTATAACTTAATAAAAAATTATCTAAATAATATAAAAATTTAAATATATATTTTTTAAAAATTAAAGAATAAGATTACTTAAGACTATTTTTATAAGTTTTATATTTAAATTCCAAAAAAAATTACTTATAAAATTAATTTATAAATTTTTTATTATGTTTTTACTATATAAAATCAGTATGAAAATTTACTAAAAATTTTTTTTACTTTTTATAATTCAATAAAAAATTATTTATTTTATATAAAATTTTATAAATAATTTTTTTATAACTAAAAAAAAACAAAATTAATTAAGGTTTTTATATAAAATAACTTAATAAATTTTTTAAATTTTATTTTTTAAAAAAAATTTTATAATCTTTTTTTTTTTACATGTAAAATTTTTTATTTATAAATTTAAAATTAAAATTAATAAATAAATTATATTATAATTTTAATTTTTTTTTTATATTTTTTTATATTTATGCTTTAAAAAATATATTATAAAGTTTTAAATAATTTGAATAATTTTCTATTAATTTATAAACAAAAATATGTATTTTAAAAAATTTCAAAAAATTTTATTATATACTGTATTAATTTAATAATTTATTATTTTTCAAGATAATTTATAATAATTATTAATTATTAATAATCTTTTTTTTTTTAACTCGCAATCATATCGAAATAACTTGTCTTTATTAAGATATTTGAGAAAATAAAAATAATCTGCTAATCTTCTCACATAATAACTAACTTATCTTTATACATTATTAGTTAAAGGATTATACTACTTAAAAAATATAATATATCCACTAAACTAATTCAGATTAAATAAAATTAAGTCTCAACTAGATACTCTAAGTTAGATTTAGGGGACAATATTATATTCTTATAGTAGCTTGATATAATGTTTCTAAATTAACCAGGGTTTTTGCCAACAGTTTATCATTATTGATTATCCTGAAAAATGATGAATTGCTAAAGTTAGAACTGAAAAAGATAAAAAATAAAAAACAATTCAAAGCTCATTAAAGAATTCTTTTTTTATTTCATAGTCTCTTCTTAAAAGGAGTTTTTTCTGATTGGAATATTCTTCCTTACTTTATTTAAATCTTAGAAGGAGTCTTCTTTATCATTATCTGCAGCATCAAATGAGTCTTCATTTAAGTATATACTAGATTAAGATAGTCTAAGAGAAACTAAAAGACTTTAGCTTCTACCTCAGGAAGCCTTTTCACTACTTAAAACTTAGAGAAGAAATAGAATTTTTTTATATAGATCCACTCACCTTTTAATGGTATAACTATTTACAGGAATTGAATATATACAATTGAAGAGGAATTTCTTCTAAAACTTTTTTTCCTATATCACTCATGATATAATAGGAACATATAATTGTAACCAATAAGAGCTTGTTTACCTTTTCTAAAACCAATGTATTTTATATTAACCAATCACATTTGATGAGAATTTGTACTATCCAAAATTCAAAATCAAACTGAGATAGGCAAAATTTCTTAGAAAATCATGAAAACAATAGTTTTAAGAAATTCATAAATGACTGAAAGGGGAAAAATAAGTCCTTCTGTTATCAAAACTCTCCATATACCTCTCATTTTAAAGGTAAAGAAGACCTTCATATACTTCACTATTGGTTCTTTTTCCTTTGGAAATTTTCTTGCCATTGATATTAAAGATATTACTTAGCTTGTTCTTAATCATTGAAAGTTAAATTTTTGATTAAATAGAATTGTAAACAAGTAAGGGTGAATAGAGATAACTCTTGAAGTCACTTTTCAAGAAGTTTTAAGAAAAGTGTTTAAATCTTTTTAGCAAAAAAGCAAAAAAAACTTCTTACAAATATCTATTTTATATATAGTTAAATGATTAAACACTAATTATTAATAATCATTTAATAAATAAAAATAAATATTAATATATTAAAAAATAAAATATTCTTTTTTAAATTTAACTTAAGTATTTAGTTAAAATTTGTTTTATTTGGTTTAAATTAGTTTAATAAAATTTTTTTTTTATTTTTTTTTTTGTAATAATAATTTCGTAAAGATGTATAATTTTATTGATATATACAAATATCTAATTAGTATATTAAATGTTTTCTACATATATATTATGTAGAGTTAACACTATCTATAACTAAATATAACTAACTAAGTTATCACTTTTATCAATATACATTTATTTAAATACCATTAAAGGTGTGACTATACATCAAGTGGAATTTTATATAGAGGTAAAAGCCTTATCACTAGTTTAAATCACCTTCTACTGGATCCAACTAGATTATTGAAAATATGTATCTTTCAGAATTGGTTAGAATACCCAAATAACCTATTCAATACTTTTCACTTGAAACTTTGAAGAAGGTACTGTACTCATTTTCACCACCTGTGGCTTCTAATTATCCTTGTAAGGAATCACTTCTTTTAAGCAAGTGTCAGATTGGAATAGTCTCAAGCTAGGATATTCTTTAGGGATCTTGGAGACTACCAAGGCAAGGGAATCTATAGGGTATTTATGGAGAGTTAGATCAAAAGCCTTTTTTCATGCAATTCTTCTGGTAGTATGACCTTAGATTCCAGCTTCTAATCGATGAAAGGCCAGAGTTCTATCTTTATGCAGCCTAATTTGATTAAAGCTAGTTCCAGATGATTGGATATGACTTTTACAAGATAACTAATAAACCTGATCAAAAGAGTAATTTGATTTTTGATTTTTAAGTGATATTGAATTACAGACCTTGTGATTGTGATCTGAGAGCACTACTACTGTACTATTGACTCACAAGTCTTTTAATAAATTTTTTATATCTTTAAAGTAAAGTAATATAGTTTTCTAATTAATAATATATAAAACTAAGTTTATTATTATATAAAATATATACTGTATATAATTTTTTTTGACCTGTTATCAGGTTGATACAACTTATTTTTATTGTGTATTTTAAAAAGTTTTTTATATAATTTAAAAGACTTTCATATAATAGTTCACCCATATTAGAAATTTAACTTCACTAGATGTAACTTAAGGGATAATATTTTATTTTTTAAAAAATTGGATTATTCTTTAACTATCAAGTTTATTATTTATAGGTCATTATTGTAAATTACCCAAAATTCTAAATGGTAGATAAAATATTTAACCATTTTCTTTCTTTTATTATTTATCTTTCAATAATTTCCTTGATGTTTATATTTTTGAGTTGTTCTTTCAATAAGATCTTTCTAATAGAGAACTATCCTTTTTCTCTAAATTTTCTGTATTATTATACTTTTTCTTTAGAATTCGATATTGTTTAAATCTCATATCAATATCCAAAATCTTTTTTCCCTCAATTACTGCTTTATAATAATCATTTCAAATCTTCTTTTTAAAATTTTCTCATATTCATTGTCATAGTCTTCCTATAAATTTTTTTGTTATAAGTAATTTTACTTTGAAATATAGTTCAAAGAAAGAAAAACTCTTTTTCGCAGATTCATTTTTTCTAAAAAATTTCTTTTTATAGTAATTTTTAAAGGAAAAGAAAAGATTAATGGAGAGATATCCTCTCAAAGAGAACTTCATAGCAAAATGACCCAGTGAAGACCCAACTATAACAAGAACATCCTTGCAAGAGTTAACGCAAACAAGTTATACAAAGAAACAACAATGTGAACAATAAAGGAAAACACTATAAATAAAGGAAAAGTAAAAAAAAAAACAATTAAAATGAAACCCGTAGGGAAGACTCTAGCACTCAAAACCTATCCAAGAACCTGGTAATACAGACTATTACATTCAATCTATCAATAGCAACTATCCAGACCATCAACTGGAGTGAAGAAATTGAAAAAAACATCTCAGTTACCAAAGTTTCAACAATGAATCAACCCAACAATATCCCAATAACAATTTATATAGAGACAGCAGAAGAAGTTCTCCAAAGAACAATCAATAAGACACTAAGAACAGCATGCATAGATGACTCAGACATGAAACAAAAGTTGGACAGCCAAACCACTAAACCAAAACCCATCTCTCCTTTTGACAAAACCATCCACTATGGCAGAGAGAGAGCCAAGATCAGTATCCCAGCTATGAATTTGTCAGGCAAAACTATAGCTCAAAAGATAACCTTCCTTATTAAGGCCCTAAACTCACCAGATGTACTGATGACAATCCAAAGTGAAAAGAAAAAGAGGTTGAACACATCATTGCTATTTTAAGTAATAAACAAGAAGCAATCGAGATTTGTAACACCCTATTACCCTATACAGACAACAAACACATGAATTTCATGGAATACATAAATCTAGTCCTAAAACAGGAAAACAGTATCAGAGGAAGGGACATACCCCTAAACACCAAACTCATAGAAGTATAACAATCCTTTGCTAAGTATGGAGTGATAAGCAACATTACAATGTCAACCCAAAAATGTGGCAAACAGCCATAATCACCTACATAAACAAAGAGGATAAAAATACCCTAATCAACAGATGAAGTATTCCTTTCAAAGCAGATTATATAAGAGTCTTTGATGCATAATGAAATGTGAATCAGATGAAAGCATATGGTCAAACTACAACAAAGATTACCAACCTCCTACCCAATACTACTGTATTTGACCTAAGAAGAATCTGCAAACAAATCAAGTCCAAGACCTGCTATATTCCAAGAAATATATCATATAAAAAAAAAAAGGATTCATGATCATCAGCTTTACCAGCCAGGAAGACTTAAAAGCTGCCACATCTCAAGAATTCTAACTTGGAGACTTCAACTGCACCTGGCAACCAATAGAAGCCAAATTATGCAAAATCTGTGATAGCCTAGATCACCTACTTAACAACTGCCCTATTAAAGAAAGACAAATGCAATGGAGGAAATACAATAAATAACAAGTGAACAAATTTGACAAATTATATAACAAGTTCAAACTGGTATGCACTATTCCAATCTGAAACCAAATTAGACCTTTACAGCATTATCACATCAAGCCAGGATTCTATACAGTAGCAGCTAAATCTGGACAATGTCAATCAAACCGGGTGGAAGAGAATATTCCAACACTAACTGATATTATGGCCTTTCTAAAAAAAATCAAACAAGAAATTGAAGAGATTAAAGAAAATATCATTGATCTGGACAAAAAAGTGTACAACCTGGAGATTCCTGAAGACAACCTTACAGATACAATGATAACTGAGAATAAGAAAGAGGATTTTTCCAACCAAAACAAAATATCTAGTATACAATCAAATGAAAAGGAGCACTCTAATATCTGAGCTCAACAATAGCAGATCTATGAGTCCATAAGCAGGATAGATCAAAATATGCACAAGGCACTAAATGCAATCTTAGAACTGATCCCTAGTGCAGCCTCCTCCTTCCCTAGAAATCATCAATTAGAATCCTTTTCATTAGAAAATTTATCATATAACAGTTATATCACATAAATAGAAGAAATATTCAGAGACATACAAATATAAACTTCTATAGATTTAACCACCCCCTCAAATGATTTTACATTAGAAGACAACTCTAGCAATATCAACTTAACAGTATACACTGATTCAGACACTCAACACCCAATTTGGAAAACCATAATAGTCAATATTTAAGGCCTAACAAATAATGACAAAAGAAAAATCTGATTCAAATAATGTGTTATAAAAGGCTGAGACATTATAATAACAACTGAAACTAATGACACACATCAATAATTAAAACACTAGAAACATCCACTTTATAACATAATTTGGTCACATAATGACAAACAAATACTTGAACAAGGATCAAACCTGATGATCAAAAAAGATATAGCAGATCACATTTATAAATATGACATATAAAAGGGAAGGCTTATCTATGCAGACTTTGTCTTTCCAAAAAACAAAAACTCAAAATAATAGGCATTTATTTCTATGCAGACAAAAGAGATAAAGAATGACAAGGCACTCTCAATAAACTGAAGCAATAGATAAGAGAAGCCCTTTAAAAAAACTGGCATCTCTTCATCTTAGAGGATCTCAATGAAGTTTCCAATCCAGTATAGGACAAAAATAGCATACACAAACAAACAACATTCAACAAATCAATAGGTTTCCAAATAGAAATTCTTTTAGATTACAATTTGGAGGATACATATAGACTACACAACCCAAGTAAAAGAGAATTTACCTGGCACCAAAAGGATCACAGTAGTAAAATTGATCAAATTTGGATAAACATACTTTTCTCATAGCAAAGTAGGAAAGCCTATATTGGAAAAGTCTTAGACTTCCTAATTTTTAGCAATCACAAATCCACCATAACTGAGATAGAGACATGGCAACTAAACTCTTATAAGGAGGTCTCCCATTACAAGCCAAATCACAGATACAATTGACAGCTGGCCAATAGTAAACAATGGAAAAAATTCTTCTTAAAAGTGACAGAGCCCTCAATAACCAAAGTACAAAGTCAAAATCGATATATAGACAATGGAACTGTATATGCAATTACATCTTAAAAGCAGCCAAGCTCCACATTCCAAAGAGAAAACAACACAAAAAAAAAAGAATAATTAGTGAGAAAGATACAATTAAAGATCTCTTAACACAGATGCAACTCTTTTACAACAAACTAAAAGTCATTCAGAAAATCAATAAACCTCTTCCCATCCTATCAAAACAACTTCAAAAAAAGTTTCTAGATATTCAACAACACCTCACAAAACTAAAGACAGAGCATACCAATAACTTTTTGCAACACTGGCTAGATTATATACAGGAAATCATATGAGATCACAAAGTCATTGCCCAAGCAATTACCCATAGAAAACAAGCTCTAGCAATCAAATACAGAACAATAATAAAATAAGAATACTTAGTAATAAATAAAAAAGCAATGATCAACAGTATTATGGAAAAACCTAAAAGAACTATCATCATAAATAAGATTATCACAGAAAATAAAGAAATATCAATTATAACAAACACAGCAAAATCAAAAACAGGGTCAGGCAATACTTTAAAGACTGGACACCAGCCAGAAAAATCAGACCAATCTCTGACTTTCCCTATTGGATAGCAGAATACGAATCGAAAAAAAATATTAATTCCCATTGATACTAGTCAGTTCTAATTGAAATATCTATCAATAAAATCAAAAAAACAATATAAGACAGAAATGCAAAATCAGCTCCTGGAAGAAATCAGATCCCCTATATAGCCTATAAAAAACTTAGAGCCAAAGCAATAGAAGAAATCTGTTTCCTCTTCAATAGAATTATCAGAGAAGGAGATATCCCAAAAGACTGGAGCAAAGGAGCCATCTATCCAATACCCAAACCAAAGGACTGGCAAAACAATCTAGACATTATAAAACTAATTACACTCCTGAATACAGAAAGGAAGATTTTCACAAAAATTATCACAGACAGATTGGCACAATATACAGTATAGGAAACCACAAGATCCTCTCAGAACTAAATTGGGCAGCACTTCTTAGCTGCAGTATACAAGAACCAATTTATATAATAAATAATATCATTGAATATGCAAAAGATATGAATAGACAAGCTTGGATCCTCAGCCAAGACATGTCAAAGGCACATGACTCAGTCAATCCGGAAATGTTAACTTTAGCTCTCAAATGCATCAGGATCACATTTCAAATTATTAACATCCTCCTGAATATATTCAACTAAAGACAAAACATAGTGTGGATATACCATGAACCCACAGTATAATATGATGTTGAGAATGGTATTGACTAAGGTGACACAATATTTCTACTTCTCTAACACATCTTTTATAATTCACTCATAATCAAAATTAACCAAAACTTTACAGAATATACAATTTCTACAAAGACATGTAGAAATCTTCAAGAAAGTTGGTTAACAAAAAAAGTAAATATTGCAGTCAGTGCTTATATGGATAATACTACCTGGATTACAGACAATGTTGAAGATATGAGAAAAATCATCAAAAAAGCTGAGGAATTTTATTACATCAATGACATTAAAATCAATTCACAAAAATCACAACTCATTATTATCAATAAAAAGAAAAAAACTTTGAGCAAGGAATAGTAATTGACAATCAAACCATATAGGGTTGCCCCAAAATAATACCAGTCTGAATTCTAGGAGTATAATATAACAGTTCAAGAAAGAAAGACTACCAAAGAAATCTAATTCAGCAGAAATTCAGAAAGATCAAAGTACTCATAGGAATAAAAAACCTCACAGATAAATAGATGCAATATATTATAAATCATGTCTTAATTTCTAGTGCTGAATACCTGTACAATAATATGATTCTATCAGAAAAATTATACAATCTCCTTATGAGCAATAACACTTCAACCTTTAAACACAAACTAGGCTTAACCAAAATGATTCTTAATAATATTTTATACAACAAATACGAGTACAACATAATATATCTCTGGGATAGACAACTATTATTACACATTATGAACTGGACTAATAGAATCAATGGAACAAATAGGTGGGAGCAATTACAAGAATAAGACTTTAGATCCTGCAAAATGGATTCTTATTAACACATTCCATTATAAACAAAATAAAAAGTTCCTTGAAAAAGCTAGACAACAACCTCACACATAATATTATATAGCTCCTAAGAAGACATGGCTTTACAGTATATCTGCCACAAAAAACTCACAGCCTGATCCTAATAAAAGAAATTGACATGCCAATTGAAGATATAATAAGCAAGGCCTTCTTCACCAAATATTAAAAAAAATCTAAAGAAACATAACATTCTTTTCACAGGACAACTCCTCAATGCAAATAGAACTAAAACACTAGAATGGTGTCAAGTCATCCGAATCAATAAAAGATCTATTCCAGACCCAACCCTGGTTGGTTTACTACTATACAAAATAAACTCAAAGAAACACTAAAAATCAAAGACCAAGGTGATCCCAATACTACCAAAAACATCTTTACACAAGACATACCCACTACTAACCTTCCTACAACTAGACCTTACTGGATCTACACAATAAAAGAAGGCATCTCAACTATTGATAAAAGACAACAAAAAATAGATCAAAACATCATCAAATATATACATTATACACAAAATCCAGAAAGCTTCCCATTGGAGGCATGTGAAGGATATACAATTAATGTCTTGAAGGACCAAATAGAAGAATGCAGCTTCATGGTTACCAAACAATAATCCATTTCAATACTAGTTCATAAAAGCAAGTCTTCAACAAGGAAAAGCTACCACATAGAAAGAGAAACAACCTGGCGAAACAAGGTCTCTCCAAACTCTCTATCCATCCCACTTTTTAAATATATACATGCCTCTCCAACTCAATAAGAAGCAGATATTGAAATTCACTCTCTAAAAAGCATATATTCACATTATAAACATTTGAACAAACTGCTTAAAAGCTCTCCAGAAAGCCTAAAAACACTAGCAACAATCAGAGAAAAGCTAGAAAATTATGCCATCTTTGAGATATTCATTGATGGCTCTCTAAACAATTTCAACGGAAAATACTACATAGGTTTGGTTTGGATCATTATTACCTCAGACTTGAAAAAGCACACTTTTCAAGGACAAGTAATCACATACCCATTATCTACCAGAGTAGAAATCACAGTGATCCTCATAGCACTTAGTGTTCTACCTAAACACAGTTCAGTAATCTTATACATAAACAGCCAGATAGTGCTTAATAATATTCTCAAGATCCAAAAAGAAGATTCATAAAAAATTATAAAAACACAAAAAAACTCAAACCTCCTGCTTCAAATGACAGGCCTATGCAAATAGAACCAAATAAAACTATCCCTATGTAAAATAAAAGGGCACTCAGGAATTGAACACAATAAACAAGCAAACTATCTGACACAGATTAACAAATGGAAAGGAATAAGATTGGGTGAGAAAGTGATCGAGATTCTAAAAACACAATATGATTTCTTAGATATAGTTTTCCAATGGAATAACATCCCTATAGAAATCTCCATAAAAATAATCACAAAAAAGCTCACTTAAACAATTTATCTAGCAAAATAAAAACTCCTCAATTGAATAAAATGCAACTATAATAAAAGAATGGTAAAAGAAATACACTGGCAGACAACCACTACCCTATTACAACCAATCAAAATAAGTAACCATCATACTAACTGGAAAGACCAAAAACTTAGAAAATTCTGTCTCAGCATTTGAAATAATGAATTGCCAACCAAAAGCCAATTACATACTAGAATTTCCTCCCTATACAAAGACAATAAATGCTTCAAATGCTATAAACCAGAGACTAGTATGCATCCATTTATCTGCAATTAACTCAGATTCAAAACCAAAGAGTTTCTAATCAATACTGTAACTACCCATATTAAAAGCTATATAACATAAGAAGAAGAGAAGAAGTTTGAAAGCAAATTTATAAGCAAAATAAACTGGAGATACAAAGAGTACTTAATAACAAGTATCAAATGTGTCTTCTTCAAAGAACTAGTCTTTTATATCCAAACTATCATCCTAGATAGTCTGAATAAAAAGATCTGCCTCACTCAAATATGTACTAATATAATTAATTTTCTATATAAAACATGGACAGAAAGATGTGCAACATTCCAGAAGGGGAAGGTCACTATGGATATCACAAAAAAGAAAGAGGAATAAGCAAAATATGAGTTCTAAAAGGAAAATCCATCATTTAGCTCAAGAGAAAGACATATAAAAGATCAATATATCAGTTTAATCAATGACTTTATGGACCAGTGACTCACAAATATTATAGACAACTCCTTTATCTTTGAAATTTATTTTAGCACTAGCCCAACCTTGGCAGGTTAGCCCTTTACTAGAGTTGTCAACAAGCCATAAGGTGAATACTTTTACAATGAAAATCCTCTATTGAGTTTTATTTGGTAGAAAACAGGTAGTAAGTTCTAAAGTAGTCTTCCTATGTAATTTTGCTGCAAATATACAAATAAAACAAGGCTGAGCTGGCATTTAAAAAAATTTTTTTTTAATTATAAATAAAACCATAATAAAAATAAAATAATGAAATATAATTTTAGATAATCTTATTTAACAATTTATTAAAATATAAATAATAAGACAATAACTTAATATGGATTAATTTTATTTTTTAACTTGCAATCATGTCACGATGGTTTCATTAGTCAAAATTATGTCATTCGGCAGCTGAATTATTGCTGAATTTGATTAAATTTAATAATAAAAATATTGCCGAATTCTTTTTGATTGTTGCCACTCGGTATATTACATTTCGGCAATAAAGTGGCAATCAAAAATTCGGCAATCAAAATTCGGCAATCAAAAAATTGGCAATCAAAAAATCGACAATCAAAAATTCGGCAATCAAAAATTCAGCAATCAAAAATTTGACAATCAAAAAATTCGGCAATCAAAAATTTATT
>CAJVPT010003506.1:0-15135 GCA_910592055.1 Acaulospora colombiana
TCCTGGTAGATAGAGGTTATTACCAATCTATTGGGGGAGTATAATATTGTCCCCAAAATCTGACTTAGAGTACTTTTGTATGAAGACGAGTTAGTCACATTGTGAAAGTCTGTAAAATATTATAGATTTACTTCAATTTTTCAATAAAAACAAGCCATCGTGATATGATTGTGGGTTAAAAAAAAAAAAAAAAATTATTTATTTAATAGCTTGTGAGACAATACAGAACACTTTGAGAAACCACAGCTTCAAAAATCCAGGATACTATATTTTCAGACTTTGGCAAAAACTTCCTGAATACAATTAATACAAATGCAACTATTACTGAAATTATGATCTGAAAAAAATCACAAAAAACCTGAAAGTGCTTTAAAATCTTCTTACCTGTCCTAGAGGGGAAAACCAAAGTATAATGGTATGTATTCTTGAAAAATTCTGGCCAAAAGGGAATGCTTCTAAGTAACAAGTTGCATTCACTATTACAATATGCCAAATGATTCTAAATCTGAATAATAAAAGTATTTTAATTAATAAAGTATTAATTAAAAACAAAATAGAGAAAAATAAGATAAATTTTAATCTTCTTCAAAGTATTATAGAGTTATTTGGTTACTAATAATATATTTTAGGAAAAAATTAAAAAAAAAAAAAACAGATTTATAGAAGGTAATTCAAGTAATAAAGATCAAAAAATGCATGAGCAGAAAATATTGAAATTCAAAGTACTCTGAAAAAATTAGAAAATGATAAAAATGATCCGGAATTGCAATAAGAAAATGTAGGAATAGAAAGGTTTACTTTGGCAATGAGTAATATAAATATAAATAATTAATAAAAATATATAAAAAAAGTAATTTTCAATAAATAAATTTTTAAAAATAAATATTTTAATAATAATGTAAAATTATTTTATTAAAATTTAAAACATTCAAAAATTTTTGGAGTTCTTTATTAAATCTTCACTCCAAAGACTTCTAATAATAACAGAGCACTTTTGAAGTTTTACACCTAAAAATCTTCAAAGATCTTTGTCAAAAAAATTTCCTGATGTATAGCAAATTCAAGCTAGTCAGAATAGGTGACTTCAGAGTTGACACATCATCAAACAATAGGAAAGGCACTAAACCAATATCATATGCAGCAGCCGCACAAGCCAACAATAATCAACAAAGTATGGCAAACCAGGAACATACCTACTGTAATCACCAAAAGCAACCTTAACACTAGTAAAGATACATATAACAACTTCAGGATATTTAAGAAATTATAGAAATGCATATAACTATACAAAGTGAGATTGTGAATCTCAAAAATATAGTAACAGACCTTGTTGAAAGGGTCATGAATCTAGAAGCATATAACTAGGAATACTATGATAGTACTCTGACAGTGACAGTAAGAAAAGAAAAAAACTCATCAACAAGTAACCTAAGAGACTTTGAAACTTCAAACCAAGTAGACAAAACAACAGACATAAAAAAAGACAACAATAGATTAATAGAATAATGGATGACATGCAAGCTAATATGCAAAGAGCACTCAAGGCTATTGAAGCTTTGGTGAACAATCAACATTAATATTAATATTAAGACCAATAAGTAACAAACAAAAAAACAAGAAACTATTTCAAAACATAGATAGAAAAAGTACACAAACTTATAGAAAATTAATCAGTTATGTTGAAATAGAATTTACTTTACAAATTGCAACCTCTAATATGAGAGGACTCAACAAAGAAACAAATAGAATAAGTTAGACAAAGTTATAGTGAAAGAAAGACTGTGATATTATAATTAGTATAGAAATGAATAGAAGTAAATATGTAATAAAACACTGGAAAGCTGAGATATATGAGTGTCATTGGATCAATACAAATCAAAAACAAGGATCCAGAATAAGAGTGGATCTCAAATTGCAATTTACAAAAAGAATCCTAAAAAAAGAAACAATTGAAGGAAGAGCCATCATGCTCGACCTAGCTTTTTCACATAAAAAGTATCTCAGAATTATAGACATACTGTATATTTATTAGCAAAGGCAACAGACAGACCTAACTTTGAGAAGAGAATAATAAGATGGCTTGGCACTAGTTATAAACACAACTGAAAAATCATAGTGGCAAAAGATTTAAATGATACAAACATGCCCTGTATAAATAGGTTTTCTAACAAATATCACTGTTTTGAGAACAGGACATCATTCAATAATATACTTATTAAGAATATAAAAAATTATGCACTAATTGATACATTTTATATAACACATCCAGGAAAAAAGTAATATACTTGGGAAATGGATCCAATGACAACTAGTAAGATCAATCAAAAATGAATTACACAGAATGGATACCTAGAGTTGTTAAAAGCAGAAATTTTGAATACGTACAAACAGTTGTATAAAAGTGATCACAGTATTAAATTCATTAGAACACATCTTTTATTTCTCCTTTTGAGATGGAAAAGAAATATACAGAAAAAGCCCAATATTAGATACAACTGGACAAATACTAAACCAGCAAGATGGGAAAAATGAATAAGGCACATTGAAAAAATTGGACTCTTGCACTGAGCAGATGGATCCATTGTTGAATATTAATAGAATGTGATACCACCTAAGAAAAACAATTCTCAAAGCAACAAGCTCACGCATTAGAAGATTTAAAAAACCATAGCTTTACTCATGAAATAAGCAAGAGAGATGCAATAAGATAGTTTCAACCACAACAATTGGACTATATTAGCTCAAAAAATTACTAGTAGAAGAAAAATGAAACAAGATCGAAGGAGAGAGTTAGTCAAGAATACACAGGCCGGTAAAAAACAATGGCATTGAAATTTCTAAAAAAACTCAATACCCCAGAAGATTTTAAGGCCACGAAAGTCTTAGTGGTGTAGAAAATCAAAAGTATCAAAAATGTCTTATACAGATATCTGTGTTCATAAAATAGTAAGAAAATCAAAGAAGCTATCAACAATCTTCTTGCCTAGTTCATGATAAATAAAAAAAAGATAATATATAGTTTCCTGGATAAGGAGAAATAAAAAATCAAACTTGACAAACTGATTTTGAATAGTGAGGAGCCAGACATCATATTGGAAAGGCTGAAATAAAATCATGGTTATGAAATTACTTTGAAAACTGGACTAAAAAGATGAATTCCCTGGAAACTCTGCAGAAGTGGCAAAAGGAATATGAACCTCTACGATATGTGAATGAGAAATGATATGTAGAAGCAGTTATGAAATTTTTCATACAAGAGATAAGGGATACTATAGTCAAGGCAAGCAAAATCTTAGCTCCTAGGTCCTCATAGATCCCATATATAGCACTACACAATCTAGGTCCCAAGTCAATTGTAAGAGTCAAAAATATCTTAAACACAATTATTTACTCTGATATAATACCTTGCAAATAGAAAGAAGAAATAATATACTCGATTTTAAAGACATATGACTGAAATAATAATCTAATAAAAGTTCAACCTATCACACTGTTAGAATCGATTAAGAAAATTTTTACAAAAGGCATCATAAACAGGCTGTCCAATATATTTACAAAACATGGAATCTTTTCAGACGCAATTGAATAACTCTATTAGAAATGAGTACAATAGAACTTATCTTCAAAATAAACACCGTTATTGAAAATGCTAAAGAAAATGGGAAAAAGTTGTGGATTCTCTTCCAGGACATGAGCAAAATATACAACAATGTAGAGCTAAACACTTTGATCAAGGCCATAAAAAGAATTAAATTCCCAAAAAAACTTATTGATCTCATCATGGAGGACTTAAAAGATAGAAGAAACACAGTTATCATAGGAGTAGAAATACAGATCCATATGAGGTCAAAAATAGAATTAATCAAGGAGATGCAATATTACCACTTTTCTGGTACATTTATTATAACTCGCTAATTTGCAGGATCAGTAAAATATAAGGATATAGAAGCCTTACAAAAACATATAATATGATACAGCTCAAGACATATCACAATGCTACAAATATATCTATTATAGCACACATGAATGACATAGCATAAATAGTTGGGAACAAGAAACAATTAGAAGTCATCTTAAAAACTGCAAGTTCCTTCTATAATTTTGCTCAAGTAAAAATCAACCTTAATAAGTTCAAGCTATTGATAATTAACAATAAAAAAGAGTTCAAAATAACTTTTGAGGATAATATTATTGAAGCTACCAGGGAAGCAGTACAATATCTAGGAATGTGGTTTAATTGAGATGAAAAAAAAAAACATTAAACAAACCTGGTTGATCAAATAATATCAAACCTTATTAATCATCTACTCTGGAAAAATACAACAGACAAACAAGCCCAATATCTAATTAATCATATAATTTTATCAAAAATGAAATATTTGGCATAGTGCCTATACCTCATAAAAGCTAAGGTCAATATTATAAACAGAAAACTTAGAAAAATTATTAAACATAAGACCAGCTTCACCACTTTAGTCCTGAACAGTATCTTCCATAGTGATTTGGGATATATCATGTTCAGCTTTAAAATACAAATACTTCAAAAACATATTACATTACTGGAAAGATTGTACTCAGCAACCAACTATACTAGATATTTATATAAGAAAAAAAATAACAAATCTTCAACAGGCATCATGATCAGATATAAGTATTTTAGAGAAATTTCCAAAGATATATCTAACAGGTACAAACTTTTTGCAAGATATGCTTATCAATACACAAAAACAAGATTTCTTTTTTAGAAACATGAGACAAGGGAATAAAACAATGGTGGAGGTACTAACATTCTTAGAAATACCCATGAGATCAAATTGATTTAAAAAGTATAGAAATAAGCTAAGAGTGAATGACCTAATGTGGGTCAAGCAATTCACCAACTATAAAAAAATTAAATCAATTAACTGGATACAGGTATGCCATACCAATAGATAAAAAAAACAAGAGAGGCAATCAAATTCTACACAGAAATCATTAACAAACTTACCATAGAATCTACATATTTAAAGTATATAACAAGGCTAACCAACCTTTATCCAGGTATCAACCCTTTTCATACTATGTTCTAGATCTATGAAATGGGCAATAGACACTTGAAAAAGAGCAAATGTGTCTGGCTAGCAACCATTAAAGAGATAGTTAATGAAGAACTACTGCTGAAAAGACTCAAAAAGAAGAATACAAATATTTTCACAGCAAGGCACTATATTCAAGACACATCCTCCCACTATCTGAAGACATGCCCAGGTTGCAATATCAATATGAGTATGGATGAGAATATTTATATAATAAATATTTTAAGCCAAGATATAATAGTAGTTCCTAGAAATAGCAACCAAACCATACTAGACATAAGGATACACAAGATAACCAAGCTGCTATCATATTGGGCAATATCAAAACCAGGCTTGACTAGTGAAAGAAGAATTCCACTTTAGAATTAGAAGATATTTATATTTTAGAACCTATGCATGTGAATAGACATAATCGATAAATCAAAGGCAAGTCTTGAGAAAGTCAAATGCATATAATGAAACATGAAAGAGTAGCAGAAAATTAGAATTACAACAAAAATAAGCTGTTATAGAATCTTCACACTAGTGCTTTTTAGGCAACAAACTTATTGACAGGAGAGGCAATAAAAATAATAGCCTTTAAAATTAAAATTCTTTGCAAAACAACATTAAATAAGGCAGAGCTAAATACGATTACAATAGCATTAGCCTTTTTTCTAGCATGTACTAAGGCAACAATTCATATAAACAGCTAAATAATTGCAATAGCCTTAAAAGCCATAAAGAATAAAAGCAAGATAGTTCAGCTAGTAGAGTATATAAAAGACTTTGTTTATACTAAGAACTTCAAGGTTCAAGTTGAAAAAATTAGAAGAAATAAAACACAGACATATATTAAGGTTGATTTTGATACTAGGAGAACAAGACTCAAATGGCAAACAACTAGACTAGAAATAGCTCCAATTAACAGAAACGTGCTTGATCTGGTTTACAATAGCTAGGTAATAAATTATTGTAGCAGGAAAGTAGTGCAAAGCCATTTCAGAAACAAGCAAATCATGGAATAGTGTGACTTGAAAAGAAACTAAGATTTAGATCAATATTACAATACAATTGACTGGAAAGCAACAGTAGACTTTTTAAGATCAAGAAAAGTTATCACCAGAGCCTTGAATGCAAAAAATCATCAATGAAAAGCTTTGAAGTTAAAATCTTGGGCTCAAAAACTATCAACCATAATCAAGTTCCAAAAACGAAGAAAAGACTTATATAAGTCCAACCAATTTGTTAGATACAATTTAGCAATAAAAGATCAAACACATATATACACATATATAAAAAACAATTTTGACTTTAACAACTATATGTTAGAAGCAATAATATATTTCTTATAAAGTAGAAAAAAATGAAGTAAGTTTTGGGTACAAGAATGGGCCACAAAGGTTAAAAGAGAAAAGGTCAAACTCTGAACTGAAATGGTTATCAAAAGCCTGGTTCCTATTAATATTGTGAAACTAATTTGCAGTTTAGCAAGAATTTCAAAAAGAAAACTAAACTGATCCTAGTAAGATGCATCAAAGAAATTCAAGAAACTGCAAGAGTAATCTGAAAACAAAGATGCAAAACCATAAATAAGTAGAAAATCTTCTAAGAAATTTTGAAAACAAAGAAGAAAGCAAAAGGCAAGTGAAGCTAGAGTATATTAAGGCCTCATATCAAGAAATAGACATATATAGTCAGTCTGGACTGGAAAAAACAAAATACCTTTAATTTCTTTTTTACATTAAAAAATAAGAAAAATAACACTAACTTAGCTTAGACAAGTTAGTTTTTTGAAAGGAGGGTAATAGGCCATGGAGATCTTTTAGAAATCTGAACCAGGAGATATCTTTTATCTAAAATTCTAATATATATACTAGTATAGTTTTGAAATTAGTTAACTTTGAATAGGTAATACATACTGTATATAGTATTCAAGTAAATATTAATAAAGATCAATTAGAGGTTGAGCTAGCTTAAATATATATATATATATATATATATTTTCAAAGTATACTTGAGTTCAGTTTAAGATAATATAGCTCAATAGTTTAGCAAAACTAATTATATAACTATTATTATTATTTTCATTATTTTATATTCTCAAATATTATATAATTTAATTGTATATTTAAAGAAAATAATTTTCTTTTTAGAAAGTTTTTAGGTTTTATAAAACAATAAAATTATTTTTAATCTATAATTATTGTTTTATTTCTTCTATTTAAATTATCTATAATAAAACTTTTTTATCTATTTTTGTTCAAATTAAAAACTTATTTATATTATATTACAAATTCAATTTGATATTTTTTATATTAGTATTTTGTCTATATTTAATTATAAAAAAGTGAATTAAATAGACTAGTAATATCTTATAAAGTATTATGAAAATATTTATCAAATAGTTAATTTTTTTTTAACTTGCAATTATGTCATTATGGCTTGTTTTTATTGAAAAATTGAAATAAATTTATAATATTTTATAGACTTTCATAAAGTAATAATTCATTTTCATAAAAAATACTCTAAGTCAAATTTTGGGAACAATATTACACTCCTCTAATAGATTGATAATAATCTCTATCCACCAGAATCATTACCAACAGTTTGTCACTGTTGATTGCTCAAAAATCAATAAATTGCTAAATTAAAAAAGAAAAAGGGAAAAAATGAATGGAAAAAGAGAACAATTCAAGATTTATCAAAAAATTTAAAAATAAAAACAATCTCTTCTCAAAAGAAATCTATTTGATTGGAATAGTCTTTTTGCTTTCCTTAAACCTTAGAAGAAATCTTCTTTTTTATCACTTGTGGCATCGAACAAGTCAATCCAACTATTCTTTTATTTAAGTGAGCACCAGATTGGGATATCTCAAGAAAAGCATTTAAATCTCTGCTTTTTTCCATTAAAGCTTTGTCATTACTTGAGAAACTTAAGTAAGAAATGGGAGTTTGTAATCTATATTACTCATCACTGGATCTTTTGGTGTTATAGAAGTTTTCATTAAAGGACTTGAGCTTTTGGGAGCAAATGTTTCCAGAATCTTCTTTCCAATTACCAATGATATCATCAGAACATGTGAATATAACCAATAGGTACTTGTTTATATTTCAAAAACTAATATATTTCATGTCAGTCAATAACCTTTGGTGAGAATTTGTGCTACCCAAAATTTAGGGTCAAATTGAGATAATCAAAATTCCCTAGAAAACAATAAAAACAATAGCTTTAAAAGATCTACAAGTGACTGGAAGAAAAAAAATAAGCCCTTTTGTCATCAAAAACCTCTATATATTGTACCTCTCACTTCAAAGGTTAAATAGGTTTTCAGATACTTTACAGTTAGTTCTTCTTCCTTTGAAAACTTTCTTGTTATTGGTATCAAAAATGTTACTTGACTTTTTTTGATTATTAGAAGTCAAGTTTTTAAGTAAAAAGGTTTATAAACAAAAGAGAAAGGATAAAAATGATTCTTAAAGTCATATTTCAAGTTATTTTAAAAAATGTATTAAAACTTTATTAGTAAAGAAGTATAGAAACTATTTAAACATCTTTTTTGTGTATGATTAGAGGATTAGCAAAAAGAGTTTATTTATATATTTTTAATTGAATTTTTTTTAAATTTTTTTTCTTTATCAATATAAAGATAAAATTCATTATTTTTTATTTTTCTTTCTATATATTTTCTTTTTTTTATTTATAATTAAATATTTAACAAGATGTTCAATTTATATTTTTGAAGTTTATATATTAAATAGATGATTATGGAATAAATAATTGATTTTTTTTTAAAAAATATTTGTACAACTAAAAACTTATTATAAATTTGACTTATTATGAAACTTTTGTTTTTATTAATTTTAAAAAATATATAAAAGATATTATAGAAGTTGAATTAATTTTAGAAGATTGATTAATTTGATATTAATCTTGTTAAATTTAAAAATCTTGAATTTATTTTTGTATTACTTTATTTAAATCAATTCTTTTTCTATCTACCCTTTTTTTTTGCAATACTTGTATATAGCCAGGCCAATTTTTTTTTCTATTTATTGTCTTAATAATAATACAAATATCAATAATATATTTTTTTGATATAGCTATTATACTAAAAGAGAATACAATATGCTCCTAAAAAGCTCAAATCCTTCAATAAAAACTTCCATGACACCAAAAGATCAAGTGATGGATAATGTGGATTGCAAACTCCCATCTCTTACCTAAGTTTCTCAAGTGGTGACAAAGCTTTAATGGAAAAAAGCTGAGGTCTAAATGCTTTCCTTGAGATATTCCAATCCAGTGCTTACTTAAATAAAAAACCAGTTGGATTGACTTGTCTGATACCACAGGTGGTGAAAAAGAAGATTTCTTCTGAGGTTCAAGTAAAGCAAAAAGACTATCCCAATCAGGCAGATCCCTTTTGAGAAGAGATTGTTTTTATTTTTGGATTTTTTTGGTGGACCTTGAATTATCCCCTTTCCCCTTTTAACTTAGCAATTCATTGGTTTTCAGGCAATCAACTGTGACAAACTGTTGGCAATAATCCTGGTAGATAAAGGTTATTACCAATCTATTAGGGGAGTGAAATATTGTCCCCAAAATCTGACTTAGAGCACTTTTGTATGAAGACAAGTTAGTCACTTTGTGAAAATCTATAAAATATTATAAATTCATTTTCAATTTTTCAATAAAGACACACCATTGTGGCATAATTGTAAGTTAAGAAAAAAAAAAAAAAGAGAATATAATATAAAGAAAACTAGGAAACCGCAATATGCAAACAGCAGGTCAAACTATAATATAACAAGTTATCCAAGAGCAAGGCCACCCCTATTAAAAGAAATAAAGAACAAATACATGAAAAGAAATAAACAATTTTAACTCAAAAGAAAAATATCATCCAAAAACAATAACCTCCTCTTGAAACTACTTTTGTCACTGAACTTAATCAAATTAATATCAACAAGATAATACTCAATATTAGCAAAAGTAATAACAGCAACACTAGCTCCTGGAGCGAGTAAGTGAAATGAGAACAATATCAAGTAACAGTAACTTCAAAACACATAACTAGTAGAGTAGAAGCACAGCAACAATATTTGATAAGAATAAATGATTCTGATATTGATATGAATATCAACAAAGGTCTATCTAAGACAGAAGAAGATTGATAGATAGTTGGCAATAGCAGACAGAAGGATAGAAAGCAATTAATACAAGCAGTTGGCACAAGACCATAACCCAGGTCACCTTTTGATCCAAGACTCAAGTACAGATGTGAGAGGGTCAAGCTCGGAATCAAAGCATCTCTCATCCCTAGCATGGCAACTTATAAAAATCTTACAAAAGCTCTCAACTTCTCTGAAGACCTTCTCCTTATCCAAAATAAACATCGTAACAACAAAGACTACATCATCACCATTCTTGAAGATTAACAAGCAGCAGATAATGCAAGCAACTTAATCTTACTAGATATAGATAATTTAAGTCTATTACATATAAAAAAACCATACACAAACTCAATAAGGAATGCAGTATCATAATGTGAAATATATCACTAATTACAAAGTTTATTGATGTACAACAGACTTTTATCAAATTTGGACAGATCAACAATATCAAAATAATTACAAGATAAATATGGCAATCAGTAACAATCATATTCACCAATAGGGGGGACAAGCTCAACTCCTGGAAAATTGGAGCATATTAATAAAAGCAAACTCAATAAAAATATTTAATATAGAATGGAATCTCAAACAAATGAAAGAACATGGAACACACTCTCTTAAGCTTACAAACCTATTGCTGAATACAAAAACATTTAATCTTTGAATGATCTGTCAAGCTACATATTATGCCTCTTATTATACAAGTCTCAAAAATATGCTGTCCTTAGTTTTGAAAATGAGATTAACCTCCAAGCAGCATTAGATAGAATATTCACTAGGTAAAATAGTGCTAGAATACAAATTAATCAATATCAAGCTCTGTACTATTTGTGACAGTCCACAGCACCTGATAGTACACTGCAACATCAAAAAGAGAAGAGAACAATAGAATGAATACAACAGAGAACAGGTCACTATATTAATGCTTTAGATTGGCAAAATCAGCATCTATCAGAAGGATGGCACAACTATCAATGAAAAAGACCATAAGCTTTCCGGGATCTTATTCCTCTGCAGTAAAAAATATAAACCCCTGTTGTCAGCGATCAAACCATCAACAAGATATTACTCAGAACATAACAGACATGCTAGTATCTATTCAGAATAAGTTGCACTTAATCAAAGAGTCAATTTAGACCTTGGACAAGAGAATTGATAATCTGGAATCATATTGTTATAACAATGTACAAGGCATGAAAGAGAAATATAATCAGAAAACTATACCTGAAACACAAGCCCAACCACATATACCCAACTTGAATAACATTCAACAACAATAACAACAACTCCATAATTCTATTGGCAATATGGACAGGACAATGAATACACTAGTATCAATAATTGGAAATATAATCCCAGGGAATAGAATCCCATCTCCAACCTATCAATAGATTATGGATGACACTACTAGTAATACTTCAGTAAATAATATTTCATCAACCCAACAAACACCATTACAATGCAACATCACTATCAATACTAAAAAATCAGTACTATTCCAACAAATAAAACAATTCCATATAATAACAACAATAATCTACATCCTCTATGAGACCACTATAGCAACCAGATATATATATACAATACTTTTAACAGTATCAATAAACAAGAACAAATAAAGGAAGAAAACAATAACAACCTATATTGGACTATAGCCACACTCAACTGTAGAGGATTTAATAATCAACTAAAGAGAAAAACATGATTCACAACATAGCAAATTAATAAATGGAATATCATTATCTTAACAGAAACAAATGGCACAGACCAAGACACAATAATATGGAAAATACCCAAATACTCAACATGGTGGATAGGGGATGAACTCATTGAAGTGGAAGTTGGGGTTGCCATAAAGAAGCTCCTATCCAATCAAATAATTAAAGTTTTAAAAATATCAATCCTGAGCTATCTGTATCAACTTGATACTTCCAAACAAAATATATTATAGAATCATAAGAACCTATCTACTAGTCGCAATGGAAAAAACAAAGAATAAATATAGAAACAAATCATAAAATAGATCAAACGATACATTATGACAACAGGCACATTATAGTTGATAATAATTTTAATAGCTGCATATCTTTCAAGCTCGACAGATTAAATATTAACAAAAAATATACAAAGATCGAATAAACAAGTTCTGTCAAAAACTTTAAGAACTAGACATGATCAATTCATATAAATATCACAACCTACATAGCAGAAAATATACATGGCACACTCCTTTACAAACACATTATGAAATTTCAGTGAACAGAATAGACTTGATTTGAACTAGCACCCATCTAACATAATATATTTTAAACACATTTATCTTAGACAACATATATATCATAACAAATCACAATATACAGATAACACATATAGAGAGCTGGCAGATTGAAGCTGAAAGTAAGTGATTCTGTTACTCTAATAGAAATACAAGATATCTCTAAGAACACACTACATAGTAGCAATAAGAAGCTTTCAGTACCAAAGTCAACTTGTTATTGACAAAAATCAAAGACATTTTAGAACACCCTGTTCTAATATGGATAGCCAAAGGAACCAACTCAGATAAATGATCCTTAAGGCCATAGCAAAACACATTCCCAAGTTTCTTAAGAAACAAAGAAACAGACCAAAATTCTACTTAATTACAAAATACATTCTTTTAATACAAATGAATCAATACTGTAAACAGATTCTTCTATACAATAGATCACCCAAAAAAGCAAATACTGACAAGATAGCAAAACTGTAGGCAGCTATTCAAGAAAAAGTTCCAATACATTCATGGCTGAACAATCAGATAGTAGAGAAGACTATAAACAAAATAAATATATTTATTAAACTCAAAAATATAACAAAAAAATGTAAAATCAGAAAGAAACATAGAAGCAATATTATTGCTACTTGCAACAAAAGAAACCAATAGTTTGATACAGATTAAAAAAACGATCTGATCAATTCTGAAGAATCCTAAAAGAAGCATAATTACAAATAAACTGATTAAAGAAATTGGTACAGAACATGTACTAATCAAAAATATCAATGAAATAAAGAAACAGGTCAGACAACATTTTCAAATATAGATCCAATGCAGATATATCTACAAATACAATAATACAATATGGCAACAAGTATACCAACCAATAGTGAAAAAAATCCAGGATGGTATACACACACAACAGTCCCAATTACTACTACTGAAGTCAAGGATGCTATTACTAATTTTAATAACAAGTTAGCCCTAGAACCCTTCAACATACCATACACTGCATTCAAACATATCAGTACGAAAGCAACTGAGACCATAACCAACATATTTAATCAAATCCTAGTAGAAGAGAAGCTTCCAAAAGAGTGAAAAGAAGGCACAATATATCCAATCCTAAAACCTAAAGAGTAGCAATACAATATCAATATAACATGATCTATCACTCTCTTAGTATCGATAAAGAAACTATTTACTAAAATAATCAACAACAAACTAACCAAAGTACTAAGCTCATATTTTATCTTATCTGAAAACAACTGGGCAGCAATATTTGGAAATAGCACATGTAAGCTGATTGCAATTATAAACCAAGTACTAGAGAATACAAGGAAAAGAAATAAACCATGTCATATACTATTTCAAGACATGAGCAAAGCCTATGACTCCATCAATATATAAAGGCTAACCATAGTACTACAACGAATCAAGATTCCAAACAAACTAATTAACATCAGCATGAACTGCTTCAAAAACAGATCCAACAGAGTTATGACCTTCTTCAGACTTACTGATTTATATAAAGTTGAAGAGGGTATAGACCAAGAAGACATAATATCTCTTCTCCTCTGGCACATCTATAATGATCCCTTTATTACTACAATAAGCAAGATAAAAGGTTATCAAATAGAATTTCAAAAACCTATTTTAGATAATGGCAACCTGATCAAAATAGATATTTTAATAACAACCTATATGGATGACACCATGAGCATCACCCAAAATTGTTAGCAGTTAAAAGACATCACAAAAATTTGTTTCTTCTTTTATTACCTCAACAGAATTATGGTCAACCCATTTAAGTCTGAACTAATAATACTCAATGTGCCACAAGATAAACTGGTCTTTTAAGGTCAGACAATCTCTTTAGTTTCCAAAATACAAGCTATCAGAGTACTGTAAGTGTAGCACAAACAAACAAAAGAAAAAAAGTATCAATAAGAACTTATCAAGGAAAAAACCTATAAGATAAGCAACATTATAGCCTGAAAAAACATCACAGATAAGATGTGCATATATATTCTAAACCATGTCCTCTTTCCATCCATCAAATACCTGCTAATGGACTTGGTGCTCTCAGAACACAAAACAAATTGAATAGACAGAAAGATTCAAACCAGCTTCAGAAAAAGAGTCCAACTAGTATCTTTTGCTCCAAAGTTAATAATACATAATAGTATTCTATACAATATCATAGAAATATGCATATAACAGACACAAAACATTGTAACAATATACAAGAGCTCTATACTAGTAACAACATAGCAAATCAAATAATAAGATTATGAACATAACAATTATAATGGATGGCATAGCAAAGCTTGAATGTTTTCAAACAATGCCTCAAAGTCCATAACCCTTGAATCAACTTCTTATAGGATCTCCTTGGAGAAATCCAAGTACAAAAAATCTCTATACATTGATATATAAAACAAAGTGCTTACACAGTAAAATTGATATACATTGAAAATATCATAAACATAATAATTTACAACAAAATAAGAAAAAAAATAAAACTCTTTCCACTGATTCTCTGATCACACACAAAAAAGATTTTTGCAAGAAGTTTTATACTTTCTTGTTAATAAAGTCTTAATACTTTCCTTAAAACAACTTGAAGTATGACTTCAAGAGTCACTTCTA
>CAJVPT010003507.1:0-15133 GCA_910592055.1 Acaulospora colombiana
AATGTATAGTTTACAAAGGTTTAATAAAGCACACCTAACTAACCTGACAGAGGGTTAATTTAAAAAAAAAAAAATAAAATTAAAATATCTTAGTTTTTGTTATTATCTAAAAAACTTAAATAAAAAGTAAAAGTTTGCAATTTATATTATACATTTTTTTATCATTTCATATTATATACAGTATAGTTTTTTTAAAAAATCTAAACTTTTGATAAATAAATATTTTTAAACTATTTTTTTTAATTATTAAAAACATATAAATATAATTAATAAATTTTGTTTATATTTTAATAAGTCTTATATTAGCCAATTATTTTTAATAAAAATTTATATTATTTAAAATTAAAAATAAATAAAGTAGATAAAATTTATAAAAAATTATAAAGTAAAAGTTTTAAATAAATCTAGATAATAAAAAAGAAAAAAATAAGTTTTTTTTACTTAAAAATTTTTATAATCTTTTATTTCAAGATTAAAAAACTTTAAAATACTTTATAATTAATTTTCTTTCTTTAAAAAATTTATTGTCATTAGTATCAAAGATATTATTTAATTTTTTTAATTATCAAAAGTAAAATTTTTAGATAAAAAGATTTATAAATAAGAAAAAAAAATAGAAATAACTCTTGAAATTATATTTCAAGTTATTATAAAAAAAGAATTAAAACTTTATTAACAAAAAAGTAAAAATCTTCTTGTAAATATTTTTTTTATATATTGTTAATTTTTTTTTTTTTTTTTACTCTCTGTCAGGCTAGTTACATATGCTTTATTAAATATTTGTAAGCTATACATATAATATGAGACACTAAAGTTAATTCTTTAACTAACTCACTTATCATGGTTGTTTTATTTTTTTAAGTACAACTTTGGAAGTAATTTATCGTTTTGTTGGGAGTTCAGGTAAATACCTTTTCAACTTCTAATATAATTGCTTATAGATTACTATTGCAAATCACTCTTTTGAGTTCTGACAGATATTAAAACCCAACCATTTTATTCCATACTTTATCCCATCTCACAAAACCTGTTTGTACATCATATTTTCTGATTCTTCTTCCTTTAATGGTACTTGATATAACTGATTTCCTGATATCTTGGTTTTGTTTTTTTGCCTTTGTAGATGTGTCGACTTTTTGATCTTGTCACCTTTGTTAATTCTTAATATCTGTTTCCACTTTATTATCTTTTCACATCTGATATTTCAAATTTTCCTTCTGAAGTGATTACATGTTTTCTTCTGTATCTTCATTATTCATTTTCTTGCTTCTTTACCGATTCTCTTTCTATAGCACTTCAAGTCTGCTATCTCATTCATTAGGTCTTTTTCAATCAGTTCCATGTAGAAGCTAAGTATATCCTAACCAGTGTTTGAGATTCTTTTTACTAATTAAGCTATTTTCTTATCCATTTCTCCTCTTTTTATTCTATTATCAACTGCCAGGCTTATATCTTTTTCTTCTAACTCCTTTTTCCTATTTGCCAGAAGTTTATTGAAACCTTGTTCATATCTTCTATACCCTTCTACCAGATTTCTTACCACTGAATTTTATATGCTAGACATTCTAGCAATTATTCTATTGTTTCTTCTTGCTGTTTATATATGAGACATTTTACTTGCTTATATAAGTCTGGTCTTTTTGTGACTAGCTTTGTTAACGTGGGTAGCTCATCACTAGTCATCTTAATAAGAAAGCTTTTTCTTTATGATCCTTTGAAGAAGGTATTCCATATATGCCCATTATTTATTTATTCCCAAACTAGATCCCATATGGGTCTGTACTAGTCTTGGATTTAATAACCTTATTTTTTATCTATTTTATTTTGGATTGTCTATTGATATATTATTATTTTGGCATTAGTTTTTTTAACAAACTGTCTTATTGGAGCATCCAGCACTATATCTTGCTATTTGATTTCGCTAATAATCTTAGGTGAGTCCAGATCTTGCTATTTTATTGTTGGGAACTTTAATACTTCTTTGGCTAGAATGTCTACTTCCTTATTGTATTGAATGTTGGAGTGTACTTTAACCTTGATAAGATTTAAATCTAATTCATTTTTCTTTACCAGGCTCAACATTCATATCCACAAGAAGCAATTTTGTTCCTTTAGTCATATTTTGTGGATTTTTTTGGGATTCTTCTTTTCTATAGTTTTCCATTTGGAAATGCAGACTTGACTATTAGTGTGAATCTTGACCTTGCTATTAATTGGTACTACTAGTAGTATGATAACTATCGCTACTAGTTCTGCTCTTGTGAATGAAGGCCAATCAGCTACCTCTGCTTGGAACTTGCTTTTTTTTCCTGCTTCTTCAATTTGTATCCATGCTGCACCTATTTTCATATTTTCATTTCTATAATCAACAAGAGATCTATCCAAATAAAAGGTCATTGATTTATTCCTTGTTATATCTAATTATTTCAATCAGATGGGTTTGATATATACCTTCTTTCATATTCTCTTTAATAAACTTCTTCTCCTAGTTCTCTATCTCTACTTTTTTCAGTTGCTTTTTATCATATTGTGTAGTTACTGAGTCTATATGAATTGTTCTACTTATTGATTCCTCTAGGGCTACTTTGAAACAAGAAATTTCTAAAAGTTGAGCTCTTCTTATAGATTTCCTAGTATTAAGATAAGGAGTTATATATATTTGTTCTATGTTTAATTCTACTATACATCAGTTTTCAGTTATGATTTCTTCTGGGTAGCCCTGATATCTTATCAGATTTAATTTTAAGTTTTTCTTGAAGCTGTTACATTTGAAATGATCTATTTTAATGTATTTTTTATTGTTACTTAGAATCAACTTTTCCCAAACAAGTTGTTACTACTGATTATTACTCTTGGTAATCACCCAAAGTTTTTGCCTTTATCAAGGTCAAGATTGAGTATTGGATATTCTGGACTCTATTTTAATCAATCTTCTTTTCAAGTTCTTGTAAGCTGTTCTAATTTGTTTTCTTGTATCTCTCTTATTATTGACAAGTACCATTCTGGAATGGGTCTCTTACTTGTCTTTTGTAAGAGTTGAAGCATTTATCAGTCCAATACTTCTCTAGTTTCATAGTTAATAAGCTGATTCATATATATCAACTTATTGTGTTTGAGTGATAGAATAACTTTACTGTATTCATTTGTTGTCAAATAATCTTTAATTGAACTATTTTTGGTACTTCAAATAAAGACATCATTTCACTTCCAGCTATAAAAGGTTATCTTCATATATTTAATCAATTTCAGTACTTGAAATGTGAAGTTGTCCCTTTCTAAAAGTTTAGTGAGTTACATGTAAGCAGATTGAGAGGTTCCCAGTACTTAATCTATAATTGCTTTAACCTAATAATTATTGTAATTATGGCTAACCCTAAGTCATTTAACCTATTGCATAATCCTATTATCTGACTTTCTTTTTGCAACATTCAAACACTCTTTAAATTATAAATCCTGAGATGATATACTACACTATTAGGTATGAATCAACATAGTATAGTCTTATTTTGGAACAGTTTTTTATATGTTATTGTCAGGATATTACACATTCGCTAGAATAGTATACTATACTACATTCTGAATTCGATTCTAGGTATTAAGACTCTATTTATAATATAAAGTGCTTATTTGTTAATTAGCTTTTTGTTCTTTAGGGACTTGGTAACCATGTTGATTTCTTTAAGCATCTATTCTTTAAGCTCAATAACTGATTTCTGATTATCTGTCTAGATTTCTAGGAATCTTATATATTCAGCTCTATCCAATTCTCTAACTACTTCTTTGTCAACCCCTGCTTGGATTTCTTCTAGATATTGGTTGGGATTGTTAATAGTAATTAATACTGATTTGCTACTATTAATTTGTAAATTATTTGTCCTATAAAAGATTCTTGCTTCTTTTAAAATCTTTTCTATATTCTCTTTGGATCTTGCTATCCATGTGGTATCATCCATGAATGCAATAGCTGCATACCTTGACTTCTGCTTTTTTTTAATGTTTTTCTTTAAATCTGGATCCCAAGTTACTGATATTTTGTAGCCTTTTATTTCATTATTCTAAATCTTGCACAATAAAGGGTCATAGAATATTCTCCACATTAGTGATAAGATAGTTTCTTTTTTATCAATCCTATCTTCTGCTATGATTACTTCAGTTAGATTTTTTTCAAATATAACCATAAATTCTTGATTTCAAAATAAACTTATTATAATTTGAATAAAGTCTTCTGATATCTTGATTCTATTTATTGCCTTAATTAACATATTCAGGCTAATAGTATTATATGCTTTTGCTGTATCTTAAAAAGGTATTCATAACTTCTTTTTATTTTCTTTTGCTTACTTACAAATGTTATTGAAAATTTGAATTGGTTCTATTATATTTTTTCCTAATAATTTTATATAATTAGGACCTCTTAGAATATTGTTGATCTTGCAGATATTTCCCAATCTGTTTGTCAAGATTTTGATGAAACATTTTTGTATAACCTCTAGCAATACCATTGGTTTGGTGTTAAGGAGTTCATATTCTCATGGTTTTGACTTTGCTATGGGTAAAGATGGGTCCCTAAAGAGAAAGATAGAGACAAAAGTCAAATGTTCCTTACTAGAAAACATTAAAATTTTTAAATTAATAACTATAAAAAAACTACTCACAATTGTTCTCTATTATCAAAATCATTAATTTATAATATTTCCTAACTTTTGTCCCTATTAAAGTGAAGGGCTATGAATTTTGTCCCTCAAAAAGAGACATAAGTGATTTGTGAAATTTTATATACTAAATACTTTAGAAACCCATCATTAGCTATGGGATATATATGGCTTTGCTTCCATCCTATTGAAGTAACTTCTCACCTTAGAAAGCAATTAAGCATCTTTCTAAGATATTCTTTTTCTTCTTGACCTAGTCTTTTTGGTATTTCGTAATTGATCTGTGATCTCCCTGGGGCTTTATTATTGGAAAATTCTTGAAGTATTTCGTATAGTTCTTTTTGGAAGATTGGCTCCAGTAGGTCTTTATATTACCTTTTATTAATATAGCCTTTAGGATTGTATTCTTCTTTTCAATCTTCTGTAAGGTTATCAAAATTGGCATTTCATTTTTTGAATACCTTGTAATGATATCTTCTTATTTCTCTTTTGATTTCTTCCTTCTTAATAATTATATATTCTTTTTCTCAATCTTTAATCTTGATCCTATTCAATATTATTTTGACTTATTCTTTGTCAGTCAAGGAGTTTACCATTCACCTTTGATTGTTACATAAGTTATCACATCTCTATTCCAAGGCTTTTTTGATAGCATCCCTTGTTTTTTTTGTCTCTGTATTCTAACAAGCGAGTTTTAGGCCTTCTATTGCATCATGCATATTCTTTTTTAATAGTTTTCATAGAATTTGAGAAATATTATATTAGATGCAATAGTTTTTGTTCTGGTGATTAGAACTTAAGGTAGTGTTGTATTTCCTAATCACTATGTTAAGAGCTTTTAATTTGATTGGATCATGTGTACTTTTTACCTTCTTAAAGAGTATAAATAGTTGAAGAGCCCTCTGATACTTAATGAATTCTGGTCTATGCCTATAATTTTTTTCTTGAAAAGCAGCTAGCTTCTTGATCTTAAGCTTGTTATATGCTGCCCTGCATATTTGTTCTTCAAATGTCTTCCAGATCTTGTTTGTTTGAGTTTCTTTTTTACCATTTTCAGGTTCTTTTTTAAGCAATAAATCTATTGTCATTTCAAGTTTTTGATTCAGGCTTTTACTAAACACCTTCCATTGCTCAGGTGTTGATCCCTTTATATCAATTCTTTGTTTATATTTTATGGAAGGCTTATTTTTGATATCTCTTGTGAAGAGATTGTTATTATGCATTGTTAGTACTAGTATAGTATGATTACTTTTTGTTGTTTCCTTCATACTTTGATTGTCAAATCTAAGTATTGGATAGTTTGTAAAGCTTTGAGATATCCATATATAGTCAATTCAACTATTGCTAGTAGTGTCTCATCTTGTTGAAGTTTTATCTTTTCCTTCCTATATAGCCTATATGTTAAGGAAGAACCATTCATCTAAAAAGTTGAATAGTAGTATTTCTGGGTGCCAATATGGTTTAAATTTAGCTCTAAATGTTGATGCTCTATCTTCTGCAGAGTTGTATACAGCATTAAAATCTTCTATTACTATTATATAAAAGTCTTGTCTGTATTTTCTTTAATGAAGCTTTATACTCTCTCCTGCATCTTCATGTTTTGTCATTTGTCTGAGGGAATATACTGTAGATCTGAATGATACATATCTTGTTTTATTTAATGAGCATATTAACTGCTATTATATATCCTTCTGCCTCTTTTACTGAAGCTACTTTTCTTTCCAAATCTTTTATTATTAAGAGACTAATGCCTGCACCATATGGAATGTCTTTATTGGTACTATGAGAATGTTTGAAGATTGTTTGCTTCTGAAAGACCTATTTTGCCTTTGCATTGATTAGTTTTGTTTCATATAGCCTCATTATTTCAATACTTTGTTTTTGCATTTATTCTATAAGACTATACTAATTTGTACTATCAGTAATGCCTCTAATATTATGTGTCCCTATTCTAATTATTCTTTTCTATATATCTTCCTCTTTTGTTTTTTCTATCTGATAATCTTCTCCATTTCTCTTTAGAAATTTATCATTTTCTATTTGCAATAAAGTATCAAGATATTAATTACTCTGTTGCCACCTACTATTGTTCTTTTTTATTTGTCATGCTTTATCCTTGTTTTGCATTTTTGACTTGGGAATGGTGAATTGACATTTCTTCTTTTTCTGTGATTGGACAGGTGCACCCTTTTTAGGAGCAGTTGATCTAATATTTTGCTTAGCTGGACTACCTCTGACTCTTGCTTTACAGTTGATCTTCAGCTTTTTGTTTTTTATCTTATTGTTTGCCTTTGATGTTGCCTGATATCCAAAGCTTCATTATCTACTTCTGAGGAATATTGTGAAGCCTAGTATGGAACTTGATTTGCTTTCTGGTATCTCTATCTCCCTAGTAACTCCCTATTTCTATCAGTTACTGATGGTATAGATCTCATTGTACTTCTCCTATTTTCTGACCAACTATTGTTTTTTCTAAGTTTTACTGCTAGTATAGCTTTTTTTTTGATTATCATGATATCTTCATTATTTTCTCTATCTCCACTTGCTCTATCCTGGCTTTTACAATCTTGTTCCCTTGCTTCTTTAATCATTATATATGCATTGCTTGACCTAGCCAAATCAGCTGACACCTTGTAATAATAATGATTCTTTGCACTCCATTCTAGTCCTTGATTTTTGATCTTTATTTGATATTGGAGTGCCTTTCTTAATCTTTTTCATTCTCAAAATACACTATTGTATAGTTTTCTAATACCAAAATGATCTTGTTTTTTGATTCAAAAGAACTTAGCCTTCATATGGTTTAAGGCTTCTTCTATAGATTTTATAGATAATCTATCAACTCTATAAAGTCTCAAGAAATATTTCTTTCTTTCTTTTAAAATTTGAGTAATTTCTTGATCATCTTATTCCTTGTGAACTATCATAGATCATACTTGATTGGAGTTTATTTTGATCACCTATTCCTTATCCAAGTTAATATATTCATGGTGATCATAAAAGTAAACTTTGAACCGTTTTTTATAGAAAGATGTTCTATATTTATGAATATTAATAATTTCTCCAAATTCTTCCATTGTTTGTCTAATCACAAATTTGCCAAGCTTGTGATCTATATCTATCAATGTAATATATTTTAATTTATTTTTAGCTAATGAAAAGCTTTTTGGCTTGAAGAACCTTTTGTTCTAAACATATCTTTGAAAGGCTGAATGTGTGCTCATATCTTTGTCTATTTTTCTAAATATAAAGTTTTCAGCTTCTTTTTTGTTAACAGCTTCCAGACATCTTGCTACATTTTCTTCTTCATCAAAGCCAAATATAATCCAATGGTTATCATTAATAAATTCTATTTTAAAGGGATTCATTCGCTTAGGTATTTTTAGAGCTCCTTTAAGATACGTAATTCCCTTTTTTCTATTTTCTCCTGGTAACATGGCTTGGAGTATCTTTACCTTGATAAATCCCTGTTGTTTTATGAAGAATGAATTTACTATTGTCCCTTTTTTGTATTATAAGACATGCTGTCTATAATACAGCTTTCCTGCATGATTTCTTTTAACATTTCTATTTCTATTTGTTTCACTACTTCTCTATTCTCCATTATAACTTCTTTAATGAATTAGGATTCTTCAAGTTTTATAAACTTCTATTGGGGTGCTTTTCATCATAGAGACTTCAACTTGATTAGAGCTTGATATCTGTATTACTGGTTTGCTTGTTAACATATTATACATATTTTCTTCTAATATAGGTGCTTCCAAATCTTTCTTTTTACCTTGTTCCTTTTTCCAGAGAGTAAGAATATATTATCGCAGTATACTGTATATTCTTTTGTCATCACCAATGGATCTATTCTCAAAAGATTGACAATAATATTATTTAGTATCAATGAAATATATATTGACTCAGCAGGAATATGGAGTTGATTGGTTGCTATTGGTCTCAGCTCATGCTGTATCATTCTTGTTTTTCAAAGTACTTGCTAAGGATCTTGATAGAAAACTATCTTTCTCAATACTTTCAATAGCTCTTTTTTTCTTCTCTCTAAAATTCTAATTATTGTTTGTTCTTTTGTTGACATGTTGTCATGTGATATAAAAAAATTTTAATACTTATTGTTATTATATAAGTGTCTTTTTAAATACGTGATTAGATAAATACTATTATTTATTATTTTTCTGTTTGGTATATATAGTAATAAGTTGCTATATTGATATTAGAAAGTCTATAATACATGGCTTCTATGTGTTTATATGTCTGGTATTTGTTTATCAATATGTAACTGGCTGTGATCAACTATTGATCTTGCTTTAAATAATATATACTGGTTAATCACATACATTCTAGTTTGTTGATCTGTCATATTCTACTATTTTGTTATAGGTTAATTAGCTTACTTTAATACATATCAACTAGATAGAAAGTTAACATATTTATGTTTGTATGATATGAATTAGTTGATCTGTTGTTGTATTGTTGTGATTCTTTAGCTATTTGACTAAAGTGATTTGAACATCCTCTTGAGTTTCAGTTGGCTTTGAGATTATACTGATTTATCAATATAATATATTGCTTCTGAGACTTCTCTTAGTGTCTAAAAAGGTATTAACCTGCACTGACCTGGTTAAGAGCTTTGTGAAGTTGAGGTTGAGTCTCAAGAAGCCTACTGTGAATCAGCTTATTTTTGCTTTTTCTCCTTTCTAAAAGCAAAAATGATCTAGAGATATCTGTCTTTCAAGTTGAGTAAAACTCTTTTCCTGTTGTTACCAAGTAAATTTTGTTGCCTAGAAGTGTATAGTTGTGTTTTTTGAGGCTTTTTCTTATGTGAAAGAGTTTTTGTGAGTTTTTTAAGAAAATTGCCAAAAAAAAAAAATTTTTTGAAAAAATATGAATCAGCGAAAAGAGTTTTTTTTTCTATAAAACTTAATTTTTTCTATTATTATTAATATTAATAAAATATATAAAATAACTAATAAATACTTGTTTATATTTAATTATCAATATGTTTTATATTTACCAATTATATTTTGCAATAGGTTATATTATCTAAAATTTAGAGTAAAACTGAGATATATAAAATTTTTCAGAAAATTAAAAAATTTAGATAATTATAATAAAGAAAATATAGTAAATATATATCTTGAAAATATGATTTGATTTGATATTTACTACCTTTTATTATAAAAGATCTTTTATAGTATTTTTTTTTTTAGTATCTAGAGTCAGGTTAAATTATAATTTATTAATTAATTGAAAATATAAGTATATATTTATTCAAGTAATATAATACATATTATAATTAAATATCAATATCAAATTTAAACAACTTATTATAGACAATAATAGCCTTTAAGTTTGATCTTGAAAACAATATTTTGTTTCATAGTAGATTTTGAATAAAAATCATTTTAGTTTATTATTTTTTGCTAATATGTTGTTACTATCAAATATTCTATCAAGTCATTGAAATACAAAAAACTACTATTATTCTTAATTATTAGTTATATTTTCTTTTGATTATTATTTATAGTTTTTGTTTATCATGTTACTTTAGTTCTATTTTTAGATCATGTGATACATGTAATGCAAGGTGTGTCTCATTGATTTATAGAATAGATTCAATCATTAAGGCAAAGTAATGACTTATATAGTGTGTATTATTTAATTTCTTTATTCTATTATTATATATTATCTATATTTAACTAGCAGATTATTCAAGTGAACAGATCTGGTATATTGGCCTGATTTGACAAATCTGATAGATTTGATTACTTTGGTTACTTTGGTTATCAAATAATTAATATTCAATTATATATATAAAGGTCAATTGTTCAAAACAGTTGATTTAAGATTTTTACCTACTGAATTTTCTTATTCTTGATATTATATATCTCTAATAAATCTTCTAATTAAATCAAATTATCCAAAGCCTTTTTCAATGTATTTGTGTAATTTATACTATCCTTGAATTACCAACTTTAGTATATCATAATCAGGATATTTTTCCTCAACTTAAAGTAGATTACTGCTATAGTTGTTCTATTTATCTATCTGATTTGGAGGCTATTGGATAGGTTATCAAATTGATAATGACTATGAGATTTACTACTCTATAAACTATTCTCTGGGAACAATCAGCAAGTCTTGCTCAATATTGGAGATATTTGCTTGTGAAGTAATTTGGAAATCCAAAGTCTAGTAAAAAGTTTGAATTTTGTTATATAAATAGTTTAAAAAACTACTTTATTACTAATAGTATACATAATACTTTCCATAAAACAATCCAAATATCAATATCAATCAAATTTATCCTTTTTATATTGACAACTCTTATTTAATTTACTATATGTCCCAAGAATCTTCTCTTATTTTCAAAAACTTTTAGAATTGATTCAAAGTTAAATTTGTTACTACTTCTTATACTTTTATAACTCAACATTATTTTAATTAAACTCTTTCTGCTTCTATCTTTTATTTTGAATCCACTATTATAAAAAAATTAATTTTTACTATCCAATATATATATATTTATTTCTTTGACAACATTTATTTAAAACTCTTATCTGCTATTATATAATTCAATCTTTTTACTATTAATCCACTTAAACTATCTAATTTACCTATTAATTGTATATCTTGGATAGCTAACTTTGCTTTGTGCCTACCCAAAACTTACAATTATTTCAAAAACCTTTTATTTTTCAACAAACCCTTATATTTTGAATTACTTTTTAACTCTTTTATTTCTACTTCTTTTTCTTTTTTAATTTTATCTACTATATCTATTTCTCTTAATAAAATACATACCCATATAATAATATTAATACTCAAGGATATTTATGATTACTTTGAACAATATTCTTTGTCCTCACACTTCAATATACTTTGAGTGGAACCCTTTTTTGGTGATGGAACCTAGAACCCTATTACTTAATTGACTTCTTTTGAAAAGGTCATGATGGTTAATCAATAAAAAGACAAAAAACTGATCTATATACTCAATACCCACTTCCAAAATGAAACTAAGAAATAATGGATAACATATTTTAAGGATAATAATACTGATACTAATGTTATGAAATGAAAAATCATTTCTAAGAAATTCAAAAAGCAATTTTGTATTAAACAATGGATCAATAATGGACATATAATCTTGAAAAACATAGGCAAGGACCAATTGAATCTGTGACTACTTACCATGTTACTTTCAAAAAATTTCTTAAAAAGATCGATATTGAAGGTGATATAAGTCCTAGCCAATAACTCTACTATTATATCAGAGATTACTCTTATATTTAACTCTAATTGTTTCTATGAACAATCTTAATAGTATAACTGCTGTACACAAACTTGCAATAGCTTATCAAAATAATCAGAGTATAAATAATGATGAGAAATTATGCAATCTTGCTCCTACCTCAAGGAATTTCAAAATGGCCTATCTGAAATATGAAGCCCTGTGGATGCTCTTATCAAAAAGTTTGAAAAACTTCAATTAAACTTGGCTGAAAAATCGGAATTTCTTTTTGCTCAAGTAGAAAAACAAGGTTATCACCCAAGGCAACCTATTTCTAATCCTATTAATAGGTCTAATTCTATTCAACTTATATATTTCAGGTGCAATAAATCAGGACATCTGGCCAGAGAATAAATATCTAAAAAGGTTCAAGCAAACTTCTTCAGGTTTAGAAAACCTTTGAATTATCTCACTGTTGAGAAATCTGAGAAGGAATTCAATAAATCTAAATATGAGAAAGAAAACTACATTGATCAGTACAATTAACCCTATACTATTAATAAAAAAGAGGTCAAATAAAAGCAAAAACAATCTAAATTAAATAAAGAATTAAACCTATGCATCAGAAAAGTTGCTAGGATTTTACCAAGAAAATTTCATAACTTTGAACCTAAAGTGATTGAAACTTCTCCTATTGTTTAATCCAAAAGACTCAAAACCAAAACCTAATCATTTATTGTGGACCAATTACTCAACTATAATATCTCTGAAGATATTCTGAATCTTTCTGTCAAAGTTACTCTGAAACAAATGTTGCAATGTCCCAATTAGTACAAAAACTTGATGAAAATTTTCAAAGATCTAAAATATCAGTAGAAATCAATTATTTTACCTCTGATAATCTAAGAAAAACCATAGTTGCCAGGTGTTATATTTACATTAAAGGAAATCTTGTGATGGCTATTCTTGACTCTGGTACTGCTGTTAGCATTATTGTCGAAAAACTTATAAGGAAACTTGGATTGGAAATTAACACCAAGTTCAAACCATTGTAATTACTGCTAATAGTATATGAGCTAGAGCACTTGGACAAATAATTTCTTTGAAAATATTTATCCAAGACTTAATTGCACTGGTGACCTTGCAAATAATTGAGTCATGTGAAGAGACCCTTCTTCTATAAACTAATTGGGTGGATTACATGAAGGCAAATTGGAATTTTGAGAACTGTATTCTCCCAATTACTTATAAGAGTAAAACAATTGTCATAGGAATCATTCATCATGCTAATATTTATTTACATCTTTCACAAGATAATAATAACTATGAAGATGATAAGAATGATAAGAATGAACTTTTGAATAAAATTAAATATAAATTTTAAAGTGATCTTGAGGAATAGAAGGCCTATACATTAATCTTGTTCTTGAATCTGAGAATGAAAACCTTGCCATCTTTTTCTCTAATTGTCCTGAACCTAAGGAACCCACTCTTGAACCATCTACTGGAATCTTGACTAAGAAACACTAAGCTGAGGTTCAACAAATCCTATTTGATCATAAGAATGTCTTTGTTGATCATATCTTCAAGAAAGGTTAAACAAGTAATCTAGAAAGAACTACAATGATTATCTATAGTATTAATACTAGAAATACTACTTCAATTAAACAGCAATTATATAAAGTCTTACCTGATTAACAGGAATTCATAAAAAAGGAAATTGAGGAAATGTTGCAGTGAGGAATTATCAGTCCTATCACCAGCTTCTGGTTTTCTCCTGTTATTATAGTGCCCAAGAAAAATAATAAACAATACTTCTGTGTTGATTATAGAAAACTTAATGTAGTTGCTGAAAAGGATGTCTCCCATGTCAATTGTGGATAATCTTTTGAAAACCTTTAATAATACTTAATGGTTCACCTGTCTTGATCTAGCAAGTGAATATTAGCAAATGGCAATGAGTGATAGGGACAAACACAAAACAGCATTTACAACAAAATATGGCCTATATGAATTCAATTTTATGCCTTTTAATCTTTGCAATGCTCCTGCAATTTTTTAGTGACTAATGAACAAAGTATTGGCTTCCTACCATGGCAAATTTGTTGAAGTTTATCTTAATGATATTACCATCTTCTTCATTACCTTTGAACTCTACTGTCAGTATGTTTCTATTATCTTGAATGCTCTTAGGGAAGCCTCTCTGATACTAAATTCTAAAAAATATCACTTCTTTTTATCGCAAATAAAATTACTTAGTCATGTGATTAACTGTAAGGGAATCCAACCTGATGATGACAAAATTGTGAAAGTTAAGGAATTTCCAAGGCCCATTACTATTAGGCAATTGAGAAGATTTCTCCTCTTATTATAGAAAATTCATCAAAAACTTCTTTTCTATTGCCTACTCTCTGAATTCTCTTTTGAAAAAAGATATCCTCTTTAAATAGATGGATAATTATTAGTAAGCTTTTGAAACTTTAAAGCAACTCTTAATCATATTTTCTGTCTTGAGATACCCTGATTTTTCCAAGGTCTTCTATCTTTATACTAATATCTCTGGAACTAATATTGGTACTGTTTTGATACAAAAGGATGGAAGAAAGAAGTATGCAATAGCCTATGTTAGCCAGTCTCAACAAAGTTAAGTGAAACTATTCTACCACTGAATTGAAATGTCTTGCAGTCATCTGGGCTGTTCAATACTTTTATTAATACCTAAGGACTAAATACTTCTTCTTGATTACTAACTACTCTGCTCTTCAATGGTTGAAAACAACTGAACTTAAAGAATGATATACAAGGTAAATACTCCACTTGGAATTCTATAACTTTACTATCAAACACAGAGCTGAAAGGAAACACAACAATGCTAATACTATATCTAGAATTGGTGATCACAATGGATCAAATTGGATCGGATTTTAACTAGATTCAATCTGATCCGATTTTTATAAATACGAATCGGATATGGATCTGATTCGTTTTAAACTGATCTGATCCGATTCAAAATCATAACAGTTTAATCTGATCCAATTTGAATCCAAATTTGATTTGATTTGATTCGATCCGAATCCGAATCTGATCCAAATCCAAATTCAAATCCAAATCTGATTCGAAATTGAATCTGATTTAAATTCAATGCAAAAACAACTTGAAACCATTTTGGTACATTTTGAATTTGTTTCAAAGCATGTTCTACTATAACTGCTTTAATTTAACTAAATTAAATTAAATATAT
>CAJVPT010003508.1:0-15130 GCA_910592055.1 Acaulospora colombiana
TGTTTTTCTGGAATTGCTTCGCAGATAATTTGAGTTGTTTCCTTGAGAAAAGCTCCTCTAATTGCACATTTCAGATACTATATCTCTCATAATAGAATGATGTTTTTTCCTTGAGTTTGTTTATCCATTCTAATGTGTTGGTCTTGTTTGAATATTTTGTGATACTTGTGCTGATACTATTGATTATGAAGTATTCTGTCTTTTTCCTGTGTGTAGTGCAAATGAACGGGTGTATATTTGTCTCTATTTCTCCACACTTTATATACAGGTTATCTTTGTAGATTGACGGTACTCTATGATGTAACTTAGTTTTTGTGGACAGTTCTTCATTCCATAAGCTTAGCAGAAATCTCCTTTGTTGTTGATCCTCCCAGTTTGTTGTGTGATTGCACATTTTGGTGATCTGAAGGTATTTAAAGGGAGTAGGCCAGTGAATTTTCTAAATTAAGTGGTTATCAAAATTGTTTTTGGTTTTGTTCAAAAGCCTTCATTTAGCTAAGTGAACTGCTGTATAATTTTCTTGATTGTTTTTTTTATTGGTGTTTCCAAGTCTTGTTCATTCCATTGTATAGCGAAATATATTTCTTTTAGAATTTTAGTTTTGTATGCAATGTTTCTTGTGTTAGGTCTCATCCCTCTATGTTGGCCAATTTCTGCCAATTGATCTGCGAGTTCATTTTGTATGTTTCCTGCATGTGCCTGAACTTTTAGTAGTTCCAGCTTTATATTTCTTTGTTTGCAAATTTCTTTTATTAGTTGTAGAATGTTTGAGTTTTTTAGTTTTTTGTAGTGTTGTGTGGTGGTGAGCTTGTTAGTTTTCTAGATACAGTTGATGGCTGCCATGCTGTCTGTATATATTTGTGCTCTACTGTAATAGGGAAGGGTGCTAATGGTTGTGAGGATAGCCATTAATTCGGCTCTGGTTGAGGAGAAAAAGTTTTGAACTTGGTCTTGGAAATTGAGCCATTGATTGTCTCTGGTTATTAAGGCCCATCCTACTTCTATGTAGTGTTGTCTATTCTGCCAGCTCATAAAGTCATCAGTATATATTTCGAAGTGCATGTCATCTCTGAGCTCTTAACTAATGTCATAGAGTTCTTTAATAATTGATTCCTCTGCGTTGTAGAGATTTTATATATATTTCTGTACAGATTCTTCTTCAATGCTTTCAATTTCTATGTTTGTATCCCTTTTTGTCTGGGGTGGATGTGTTAGTACTAGCAGACCTACTGATAAGGAGTTTGATGATATTCAGCTTCTGAAGTTCAGTTCTTTGTTGGTTGAGTATTGTTGTGTTGATACTTTGCCACAATGTATTGGAATTTCCACTGTTGTCTGCCTTGTTGCTTCAAAGTTGCAGGAAGTCTCAAAGTTGTTTGACTGGTTTATGTCGCAACCTAGGCATTCCAATAAAGGGAATTGTTCTAGGTCCTATATATAGTGTTTGTAGGTTACTGATTCTGTGTTTATTTTTTTTGTTTTCTACCGATGACTATTTGATTGTTTATTTCTGTTCCAATCCAATGTGATCTTGTAATATTGCTTGTTGTGTTTAACTTGCATTGAAGGAAATTATTATATAAGGAACCAGCTTGTTGTATTGTTAGTTTTAGTTGTTAATCCAGTTTGATCTTTATATCCAAGAACCATTTGGGGACTGGTCCTTGTATTACTATTCTGTTAATTCTGATGAGTTGGTTCCATTGTAGTGTTTTTCGTTTGTTCTCATTCAGAAGTTGGCCTGTAAATAGTAGGTTGTGTTTTCTTAGCTTGCTTTGATGTTTTTGATAAAAGTTTTCGCTTATGAGTTCTTGAATGGTTTGGCCTTCTTTTTTAATTACTGACAAGCCTTCATTTCTTATTTGCTTAAGATTGAAGCCATGTGTTCTTAGTAGCCAAATTATATCATGTGTAAAATTTGCACCATACTCCAAGAAAGTTTGTCACATGCTGGCAAGAATTGGTTCTGTTAACCAGTATGTATTTTGTAGTGATTGGAGTCTGTGTCTAGCTATACTACCTGTGGTGTTATTAAGATTGATTCTGGTTGTCCAGTTGTTTAGATATAGTAGAACTTGTCGATCCCACAAATATATTAAGTTGTATTCCTGATTGTTATACAGCATGCTGTTTGGGATTGTGTTTGCAAGACCCAATTTATACTTATAAGTTGTGGCTATTCTGCTCATTAAATGATTGTAGGTTTCTTTGGATAGGACTATATCATTACATAGATATTCTATACTTGACATGAGAACATGGTTGATAATATATTGCATCTGTTTGTCTGTCACTTTTTTTATTTCTAATAGGATTTTAGATCTATTTATTTTTTGGTCTATAAGGTTTCTTTGATATTTTTTCCATTCAGAGCTATCATACCATATCCCTAAGATTCTCACTGGGATACCTAGTTTGCATCCCTCTATTCTGAGTTTATCCATTGTGACCCCTTGTTCATAGTCAGTATCTTTTCTATTGATAATCAGGAGTTGTGATTTTGATGGATTCACTTGGAGTTGTAATATGTATCATACATCTCAAATAAAAATATACTTTTATTTTTTATTAATTTATAAATTATAATCTAGTCTAATTGTAGGCACTCAAAAAAAGCAATAATTGACAAATATAATATTTTTCTAAAATTAAATTCAGTTAAAATAAGTTATCTAATAAAAGTATAAACTTTATATTTGAATGTTAGAAGATAACTACTTAAATAGTCTTAAGAAACTATGATATTTTGATAAAATAAATATCTTTTTTAAAGATCTAAAAAATATTTTCAAATAAAATTTTGAGATAATAAAAAATTTAAATCTCTGGTTATAAAACATTAATAATTTGCTAAAATATATAACCTGATCACTGATTCTAAGATCCTGAGATTATATAAGACCTAAATTATGGATAGTATATAAACGAATATCAATAAATTAATAATAATAGTTGTAATTTGCTATTAATAGATAATAAGAGATAGTATGAACTACTTATTTAATATTATGTTTTATTATAATTTTCTTATTATATTATTTTTTATTTTTATTTTTTTTATTAATTATATACTATATATAGAATATTCTAGGAAAACTATTAAAATTATATAATATTATTTTATATATTTTTATTATATTTATTTATATTAAAAAAACATATATTTAAAGGCTGTCTTTTTTCTTTATTGATAACTTAGAGTAGTTTACTACTTGTTTACATCCAATAAAGTTTTCTTTTAACTAAAATAAATATTGATAAAATATTTTTCTAATATTAAATATATTATAAAACTATAGACAATAATATTAATAATAAGGAAATATTAATTTAAACTATAAATAGAGTGACAAATTATTTTCAAAATTGACTTAAAGTTTAAAGAAAAATTTAAATAAATAAGTTAGTTGGCAATTTAGCTTTAGTAATACTTTAATTAGTATAAACTATATTATATTTAATAATATATATATAATTAATCTAACAAAAAATATAAAAAAAATAAATTATTTTTAATATTTGATTTATTTTAAAAAATATTTTAAATCTGATAGATATATAAAATAAGAATATTAAAAGTACTTTAAATTATATATTTATTATTAATTAAAATATATAAATATTTTTTTCAATAAAAAAAAAACTTTTTTTTATAGATTACAAAATTCTTAAAATTTTCTTTTTTAGACAATTTTTTCCAAGAAACAAAAGTATACGAATGAGATGTATTTTTATAAAATCTTTCATGATTTCAAAATCAGTACAAGACCTAACTACAATAAAAACCTTTTAGCAAGAGATAATGCAAAAATTCTCTAAAAAGAAATCAATATGAGCAGCAAAAGGACAACAAATTTAAACAAAGGTAAAAAACTTGAAAAATCAACAGAAACTATTCAAAACCTCCCTACAAATGAACAAACAATTCAATAATCTATAGTTAACTGTCAAAACTCTTAAAACTATAGAAAAAGATATAAATAGATTAATACTGTATATATGAAGTAACTAGATAAAAGAAATAATTACTTCTAAAATAGACTATATCCCAAGAAAGTATACAAAGAGGAGAAACTAGCCAACAATAACATATTCCTACACTAGCAAGAATTGATGACTCTGATGTTGAAATATAATATTGAAAGAAAAAAAGTATCAGATCAAGATCCAAACAAGGAAGATATTAAAAAAATATAGCAAGTCCAAAAAAATTAAAGGAAAGATAATCCAATATCAATATCATTATTTTATAGAATAATAAGATATACCAAGAAAAGATTCAAAGCAGGAATCATGACAAGTGACATCTTCAGTATCACTACTAATCAAAATATTATATATTTAATCAAAGTATTAAGAAATTTAGAAAGTCTCTTCAATATTTACAAGGAAAAAAAAAAGGATATTGATTATATCATTGTCTTATTTGAGAAGAAACAGGCTATACAATTTAATCTTATTCAATACAAATAAAAAAAGATTGATACATATGACAATTATGTTGACTGAGTCAAAAAAAAAATATTATTAGGATATAGAACATTCCCTTGATTACAAAATTCATAGAAGTACAATAAACCTTTGTTATACTGTATATAGATAAATTAACAACATATTAATGTATACAAGTTAAATATAACAAATGGTAACAATTATATTTCAGGATAAGGAAGTTAAAGAACACCTTATCCAACAATATAGTATACTGATCAAAGAAAATATAACAAAAATAATGTTTATACTATAGAATAGACAACAAATAATAGAGAGATTTCAATATGTAGCAAAACTCACTGATCTCCTATTGAACACCAATACCTTTGATCTAAAGAATATATATCAACAATTTCAAGCAAAGTTATATTATATTTCTCACAAAATCAAATACATAAAAAATAATTTGCAATTGTATCTTTTAATTTAAAAATAAACCCAAATAAAGTCTAGGACAAGAATTTATTATAGGCGAAATATCATTATAGTCAAACTGATAAAAACCAAGCTTTGTTTTATTTATGATTAAAGCAATCTTCTCCTGGTGCAATACTCTATCAAGAAAAAAAGAGAACAATGGTCATTATACAATAAAGACCAGACATTAAGATTTGGTAAACTTTATCAAAAATTTAAACTAGCTGGCATCTAATGAATCAAAAATATAGTAAATAGAGAAATACAAATACTGAAACCCAAACCAGGCTCCTATATAGCAGCAGCAACAATTAATTTTAAAACTAAACAACAAAATAATCAAGAACGAGATCTCCTGAACAAAATTCTCAATATACTACAACAAATACAAAAAGATATCAAAGAAATTAAATCATCAATCAAGAAACTTAATGAGAGAATTATATATCTTGAATTATATGAGAAAAACAATAATGACACAATAAAAGAAAACATGTAACAAGTAATCAAAACAGATAATCACAATAAGACAGATATAGGTTATCCCACTAGACCAATATTCTATATTCAACAAAGATAATAAGAACTCCATAACTCAATCAACAAAATGGATTAAAATATAAGCAATATTCTTTTTGCAATCAATACTCTTGTTCTGAATAACATACAATTCCCAATACACAAATAATAATGGATAGTTCAAATAGTATCAGTAAACTAGAAGAAGACAATTCAATAAACTGGACCAGTAATTAAAACATATCCATATATTCTAAATAAACAATACAAACTATAAACACAAAAACAAAAGATAATAATGGTCACTTTATAACTAACAACATCTCAATTACAAATCTAAATAACATGAACCTCAACCAAATAACATATCCACTAGATATTATTTCAATATAAATATAATGTAATATACAGTACAATGCTAAACAACACATTCAAAACCTATAAAAAATTATAATACAATATATCAAAGAGTTCACAGACAATTTTAAAAGACAAACCTAATTTGATCTCATTAATAGTCAAGATTGGGATATTGTAGTAACAACAAAGGCTAATGGAACAAATCAGATATTGAGACATTGGAAATAACTCAATTACCATATAATATTTACCTATTACAAATTCTAAATAGTTGAACAAGCTTTTAATCTAATGATTCACAATAAAATCATAAAAAGAATTTTCAAACACAAGATATTTAATTGAAAACTAAATGCAATAGATATGACTTTTTCAAACAAATAGAAAATGCAAATAATAGGAGTATACTTTACTGCAGCAGTAACAATTAAAGAACCATATCAGTAACAAGAACTCTATAACAATAGATAAAGAAGGCTAGCAACAAGGACTAATATATAATAGATCTAGGAGACATAAATGAAATCATTAATTCAATATTGGATAGACATAACAATCACAAAACCTTATAGATCAATAAATCAATTGGTCCTCATATAGAAGTATTGATTAACAGAGGCTTCAAAGACAACTACTGTATATATTACCTTACTAAAAGGGAGTTCACATTGGAGGAGCAGAACAGTAAAAGCAGAAAAGATCAAATATAGTTCAACATTTTGGACAAATAGCAATTAAGAAATGCATACATACAATATATATTACAACCCTTAATTAAAAGTGATCATCAAAATATAATTATAAAACTAGAAATATATAACATAGATCCAGGTTCAGGAAAAAAATACAGTGCACAATTATAATTGCAGATTCAATTGGCAATATAATAGTATAGAGCAATAAATAGCCTTCGCAAACATAATAGAAAAAATAATTTTAAAAACTGTCCAGCAAAACATCTCAATTGATAAAAGATAGAATATCTTCAGAAATAATATATTAAAGACTATCAAAAAGAACATCTGTAAAATCAAGAATCATCATAGGAAGAGAATCCATCTGAAACAAACAAGGTCTCCTCTATTTATCATTTCCTTACAAAATTTCTTAAACAATCAGAGAAACCTTGATGCTTAATAAGATAAAGATCAGATTTCCTGATATATATAACATGTTTATCACAATAAGAATAGAAAACCTGAAACATATATTCAAAATAGATCTCAATTCTGCAAAGAAATATCCAGGCATACAAACTCATAACAAATATATTACAAACTATAGACAAATCAAGACTATTAAACAAAAAATAATCAAATGAAAAGTCTTTCTTAAAATTAACAAAAAGGCCATAATCAATATTATCATAAAAAACCCACAAAAAACTATATACTTAAATAAGATTATCTTGCAAGGAGAAAAGACTGAAATTATTATAAACCTAATAGCAATCAAAGAATACATAAGACTATATTTTCAGAAATGGATATTCCTAAGAAATATATAATTACTAGATAATCACCTACTATGAAAAGAAAGTATAAATCCAAAGGTTATATTCAATTATATTGATATAAAGTCACAACCAAAGAAATCTTAAAAGAAAAACTTGATACTGCAATTAAAAGATGAAGCAAGAAATCCACACTTGGGCTTAATTAAATTTCCTATATTACCTATAAACATTTGAAGAAAAAACTAAAGAAAAAGTTTGAGGAATATTTAATCAAATAATCTAACAAGATGATACCTCAGCAAAGTGGAGCAAAGAAACCATTTATCCAATTTTAAAACCAAAGGAATAGAAAAACAATCTTGATATTATAAGATCAATTATTCTATTTGATGTGAAAAATTTTTTTTTACAAAAATCCTAATCAACAAGCTAGCCAGATACATCAAGAAAAAAAAAGTCTTATCAGAATACAACTGGGCTGTACTTTCAGGAAACAGTACACAAGATTCAATACATATAATTAGCAGCATAATAGAATACACTAAAAAGAATAAATAGTAATATAGATTCTCAACCAGGATGTGTCCAAGGCATATGACTCAGTTAACATCAAGATACTGACCCTGATCCTCAAAAGAATAAAGATTCCAGATCGAATAATTCAAATTTTAATCAATATTCTATACACTAGATAAAACTTTGCAATTATATGCTATAGCACAACAGAGGAATACAATGTATAGGATGGAATCGATTAAGAAGACACAATATCTCTACTTTTATAGTGAATCTTTTATGACTCTCTTTTGATCATAATTATGAAAATATACAAGAGATACACAATAAGTTCACAACATTATAAAGACTTAAAAAGAGAATAGAATTATAGGACCACTAATATTGTCATCAGTACCTACATAGATAACACAATGTGAATTACCAGTAATTAAAAAGACTTACAACAAGTAATAAACACAGCACAACAATTCTACTATATTAATAACATTCAAGTAAATCCATTAAAATTACAACTTTTGATCATAAATAGAAAAGACATAGACTATAAACAAGAGGTCAATATAAATGAACTCAGAATAAAGGATACAAATCGAATATATTAATAAGGATCTTAGGCATATAATATGACAGTTCTAGATAAAAAAATATCAAAGAAACCTTATAGATCAAAAGATAAGTAAAGCCAAAACCCTAACAGGGATGAAAAAAATAATAGATAAACAAATGCAATATATTATCAACCATGTTTTCATGCCAAGTATAAAGTACTATGCAATGATATAATCTTATTCAGAGAACTTACAACTACCTAAAGAGCAAAATAATCATAATATACTGTATAAATATAAACTAGGCCTTACAAATACAATTTCAAATAGTATGCTATATAATAACCAGGAATATAATATAATACACCTGTGAAATAAACAAGTACTTTTATATTTAAATAACTGGACAACCAGAATTAATCTTAACAACATTATAGATAGTATAGTTAGATATAGATTCCAATCACTACAGAATACATACTGTTCACAGAACCAATCTTCTTCGACATGAAATATACATTTTTGGAATATAGCACAAACTTTACATATGATATAATTTGACTACTAAGAACATATGGCTTTAAATTCAAGCAAATAAAAAATGAAGGTTTATTAGTAATCAAAAAAAAAAAAGTCAAACCATTCAAGAAATTATAAGTAAAAACTTTTATCAAAAACACCTTAGTAAGTTAAAAAAATATAACCTACTCTTTGCAAATCAATTTTTTAATTGAGATAAGCAAAAGATCTTATACTGAAATCAACTTATTAGAATCAACAGGACAGCAATACAAGAACCAATCCTTGCATGGTTCTTGAAATAAAAAATAAATTGAACCAACAACTAAATTTAGCAACACAATTAGTAAATCCCTCTTACAATAGCTTTCTTCAATACAAGCCAAATACAATAAGCAATATTACAAGACCATATTGGATTGGAATAGAAATAAATAATCAAATAGTAATTAATAAAAAGTAAAGAAAAATAAATACTGAATTAGCAATCTACAAATATTACATATATAACTCAGAACAATCTCCACTTTTGGAATATTCAAGCTATGATATTAATTAATTAAACAATGATAAAGCCACTTATAATTTCAAAGCAACAAGGCAAGCAACAGTAAAAATCCCAGTCCACCACAATAGAATCTCAATATAGTAATATTCAATCAATAAATAATTAAATTTTATAAGCTGGATATTACTAAACTCTCTATTATTGGACCTGTTAACATTAATATATCCATTACATATAGAAAGAGTTCAAAATACAGAAACTGAAAGTGTTACAGAAGACCACTATAGAACTATATACACAATCTCTATAATGCAGAAAAATCAATTATAAAGAAACATTCTTACATTAGCCAAGAACTTCTAAACTATATACACCTCAAAATCTATATAAACAGCTCTATAAGCTAATACAATGGACAATACTACATAAAAGTAGAATAGACTTTAATAACCAATGACAACAAATATTTCAACTTTCAAGGTCAAGTCAAATATTTCCTTTCTCAACTAGAGCTAAACTAATGGTTTTTCTTACAGCCATTAGTATATTTTTCCATTATAGTAGATCACAAATATATAGAAACAGCATAGCAGCCATTAACAGTAATCAAAAAATCAATAAGCTTACTATCACATAATACTATAAAAAACAAAAAAACTCAAATATTCTATAATTAATCAAAAAAATCTACAAACAAAAAAACATTAAAGTGAAGCACTTCAAAGTTTAAGCATATACAGAAAACATAAAAAATAAATATGCAGATAAATTGTCAGAGATTGGTCAATAATGAAGAATAAGATATAATACAAAAAACATTATATTCAAAACTAAAATTCTAAAAGAGATATATTTTTCTACACAATGGAATGAACAAGATTTAAAAGTATCAATTAAAGAAACAATCAATAAAATTATACAAGTAGTCTTAACTAAGTGGTGGCTCTTGAATAGAACTAGAAACAATTTTAATGCCCACTTAATTCTGAAAATTTACTGACCCACCACTTTTAAATACTTTCAGATTACTAAAATAAGCAATCACACAATAAATTAGAAAAATCAACAACAAAGAAAATTTTTGCTAAACTTATGGAATAAAGAATTTTTTATGAAAACCAAATTGCATTACAGAGTACTCTCAATAAACAAAGATAATTTGTGCAACAATTGTGGAAAAATGGAGATACAGTAAATATATATCCCTTAATCTGTATTATATATAAGATAATGACAAAACAATATATAATCAATAGTATTATTACAAACATTACAAAGCATTTGATCAAAAACAACATCTCAAAATAGATAAACAAAATAAAAGAAAAAATGTTACTTTACTACAAGAAATACCTAAAATATGCAATCAAAGGAGCTTTTCTTAAGGAAATAACTCAAATTATTTGGAAGGCAATTCCATAAAAATGATCTAGAGATGATTGTTACATAGACATCAAAAAAATATTACAAACTATCTTCAAGAGTTATATAAAAATGATAAAAAGAATTTCAACTTTGAAAAGCATAACAAGGCATCACTAGAAAGATGAAGAAAAATGTAGATATACCAAACATGAAATCAAACCATAGCTCAAAGAAAGAGAAGACCATATCAGAAACCAATTCATACTATAACAGGCTGATTAGCAAGTCTGTTGCTAAGGATCAAAAGCTCACATAATCTACTGATAAAAGAATTATCCTTCTATCACATATGCATAAAAATTAAGACAGAGGTATAAAAAATTTTGGGTGAGTCTTAAGATAGTTTTCTCTAAAACTACTTATAACTTTATGATTATAACAATCTGTTCAAAAGATTTATCATTTTATTAAGTCATTAGAAAGAAGTTATATTTATATATTTTTTCACATAGGGCTATTATATAATTACTATAGCTATTTTAGTATTTTGTTATACATAAATTGCTTCATGCTAATTTTCTATTATCTCAGCTTATAGTTTTTTATCTTTTTGATATGAATAGATTTTTTGCATATTCAAAAACTCTTTCCACTGATTCTCTGATCTTATACAAAAAAGACGTTCACAAGAGATTCTTATACTTCTAAGCTAATAAAGTCTTACTACTTTTCTTAAACTAACTTGAAGAAACTTCAAGAGTCATCAATTACTTCCTCTCCTCTTGCTTACTATCCTTTTCAAACAAAAACTTGATCTCTAGTGACTATAAAGGTCAAGAAAAACCTTTTCTATCAATAGCAAGAAAGTTCTAAAAGGAAGAAAAACTAATATGCCGTCATCTCATACTGTAGAGGAACATCACAGAAGTTTTGTAATGATGAGAGACAACTTTCCCACTCTCTTATAATTTGTTTGGCTTCTCATAGTGCTCATTCTTGATTTTTCTAGGGAATTTTGCCTATCTCAGTTTGATCCTGAATTTTAAGTAGCACAAAGTTTCTCACACCGTGATTGGACAGATAGAGCTCACATTAGTAAAAGAATATAAACAAGCTTCCATTGGTCACCTTATATATCTGAATGCATTTTTACAGCTTCATAAAAACCTGGGATCCACTATAAGTCATTGGCTAGGTGCGGGTGAATACAGGACACTCTTCTATTTATATCATTAGTTCCTTCAAGAAAGAGTCTATCTGACCATGGTAAAGGTTACAAGATACTATAACTAGGTTTTATGGTTGTAGTCATCTACTCCTGACCACTGAATAGATTCACTCTTCAGCTCCATCGAATACAGTAGATAAAGATTTGACGATAGGGCACTAGTTCCTCAATTAATTCCTTGGCTCAGCTTTTAAGGATACAGAGAACGGAGTGTATAAATAGTAACCTTTACTGCACTGGCATACAATAAGGATCAATGAAAATGGTCTGTGGATTGACTTACCAGTATCAATATATATGCACCTACCCCCAACCTCTTTCCATGTCTAAATGAGATTGAATCCATCTTCCCTTCTTTTATACCTCCCCGAGAAAGTGACTTAGTAGTTATTCTAAAGACTTCCTCTTCCTACTGAGCATTAGTATCTTACTTCTGTGTATAATCCACACTGATGTTTTGGGAGCTTCTGCAAGGAAGTACAAGTCAGCTATCAAAGGCAATGGCTGAGATTCCCGCATTTTTCAAGAACCTAGATAAAGACATCTGAAACACAACTGATATTGTGTAAAAATTATTGGGGAATCTGAAATATAATCAAACCATGTACTGGAGTTTCTACTATCATATATAAATGGGTATTTGATACTACCTAAGGGGTTTTAATGAATATTCTGAATGAAATTCTCTTTCCCCTGAAAAAGTTACATAGCAAGAAATTGTATATAGATTAATCATCCCATTTACTCATTTATTTTTTGACCTTCTTTCTTCCCCCCTATAAAAACTTTTTTAGCACTAGTGGCCATTTGCTAGTTCTCACTTCAGAAATAACAATATACCTAAGGTTGACCAATAGTCATATCGCAGCTTTATAGATTTACAATTATATTTTTAATATGTATTATATCAAAATTTAAAAATTATATCTAATAAAGTAAAGATTGAGCTGGTGTTTAAAAAAAAAAAGATTTTTTGCACATTCTTCTATCTTGTAAGGGGTATGGTGATAGCCAGCAATTGATTGTTTTGTGTAAGCTTCAGTTGTGTCACAATTGTTGATCACATGACCATGGCAAAAATTCTGAACTTAGTTTGACTTTTTTGGCCTTTAACAATATATTTGGTTAATAAATATATAAATAAAACTATTCAATATATAATAACATCCTTTACTATATTGGAATTTTTATATAGCATTAGTTCAGCCTTGGCAAGTTAGTACTTCTAAAATGAGGTCATAACAAGCTACAAAGTAAGTGCAGTTACAAGACTACTTCTTTATTGAACTATATTTGATAAGCATAGGTAGCTATAGTATCATATATATATACCTACTATATTTTAAATAAAGTAATACTGAGCTAGTGTTAAAAAAAAAAAGAATATATAAATAATATTTTTATTTATTTTTTAATAATAATAAAGCAATATTTATAAAAATTTTATTTTAAAGTATTAATATAATTAGAAAATTAAATAAATATTATATTATTTAATAAAAAATATATTTAGGTTTATACAATTTTTTAAATACAATATTTATACAATTTATACCCTCTTAAAGTATCTACTGTTTTATAATTTTCTTAAAGAATTTTGCCTACTTCAGTTTGATCTTAAATTTCTGATAGCTTAATATTACTGGCATCTGATTAGTTAATATAAAATATATTAGTAAACAAGCTCCTATTAGTTATGCCAATATGTTTTGATAATATTATTGATAATTGAAAGAGTTGATTGGTATCCTGATTATATTCACTTTTCCAATTGAATTAACTTACAAATCAAGTTCTGTGAGTTCAATAAGATATGAACAACAAGTCCTCAAGTAATAAAAAAAGCTGCTATTTGTTCAAACTAAGATCTTTTTCTCCTATTATCCCAATCAGATAAAGTTCAAGACCAAGGTCTTCTTTATATTTTTGTCAAACAATAAAATCAAATGGCCTCTAGTTTATACTAAGCTCCAATCTTTTGGTTATAGTTAAGAATATATTTTCTTAGAAGTTGTTAAAGTATATTATAATCAACAAGAATTCTTAGTATTATTTGAAACTTTTCTACCATTATAAAACAAAAGAATTGTTAAAAATCTGACCTTAGATAATAAAAAATATATATCTGTAAAATTTTTTAATTAGATGTGACTATTGAAGAATATTATACTAAAATAATATGACCTAGTTTTTATTGGATCACATAAGAACTTAGATCTATCATAAGTCATTTCATTATCATAGGTAATTAAAAAATCATTGCTCAAAGAAAATGAAACCAGGTATATTTTAAAAGTAAAGGCTCTCATTAGGAGAGAATAAAGAATATTCATATTAAATATTTCTTATTAAAAAGAGATATTGAAAAACAGGTTTTTGAAAAAAGCTAAAAATCTTTTTTTCAATTTTTATATTTTCTTGTTATCTGTTTAGACATTTTTAAATATTATTTTTCACTTTTTTCAATTTATCTTTATGTAGTTTTCTATATTTCAATGACTTTATTAGACATATGACAGTAATAATATGCTAGCAATAATGCAGTAAACTAGAAGAGTTTTTATCTAAAGACACTGTAGAGTGAAATATTATTTTCAAGGCTAAACTTAGAGACTTTTATATTTACAACAAGTTAATTAGATTAAAATAATAGTTAGTTATAATATATATTATATTATTTAATAAAAATGTACTTATGTTTTCAATTAATTAATAAACCAATAATCTAGTTTGACTACAAATACTTAAAAAAATTTTATAATTGATAAAGATTTATATGATTATTAGATTCTTTTGTTATTATAAGATAATAATTGTTGAAAAATTGATTTTTTGAATAATAGAATATAATCACTTGTAAAATTTTTTTAAATAAATATGACTACTAAAAGATATAAAGAGTTACGTAACAAAAATATTATATAGGAATCTAAGATTCTTTATAAATTATTATACTATAATATAAATAAATATAAAATTAATATTAAAAGAAAAGAAGTATCAAGTGAAGGGGAGCAAACCGCTCCTGATAGGTGCACCAGTTGAAACAACATATGCAGAAGGTAGCAGGTCCTCCTGTTCTTCCCTTAATAAAACTCAAAAAGAGGACCAGAGAACAAGATTAGAGACAACAAGGATAAAGCAACAGCAACAAGAAGAGTTAGAAATCTTTATAGAGAAACAAAAAACAATATTCC